>OY986436.1:155440992-155455992 GCA_963920525.1 Dichetophora obliterata | reverse complement strand
CGCTGCGTATTGTATCTGCGCCCAGTAGGATAGCTTGTTATCAAGCCTAATCCCTAGGTAGTTTACCACCTTCTGGGTAGTGATAGTGTTCGCGCATACCCTCAGCTCTACTTCTAGTGGGATATGTTTTCTTGTGAGAAGAAGGAGCTCAGTTTTTTCTGTAGCCAGTTGGAGGCCGTGAGAGTCCAGCCACGCTTTTGTTCTAAGCATGACCTGATTGAGCTTTCTTTGTGCGTCTGTGGTGTCTCGTGCGGTGATAATAGCTGCGATATCATCTGCGTTCCCGACAAGATATGTATCAACAGGCATATCCATACGAAGGATTTCGTCGTAACTTACGTTCCAAAGATCTGGGCCGAGAGTTGACCCTTGTGCAGCCCCTCACGTTATCTGTTTTTGTCTGGGACCGCTTGTGGTTTCGTAAGTAAGTTTGCGATCCTTAAGATAGTTTCGCATCATTCTCATTAGATACGACGGGATTTGGAAGCGATTTTCCAGAGCGTAAATTATATTTTTCCAGCTAACGCTATTAAAGGCGTTTCTTACATCTAGGGTCGCCAGTAAGACGATTCCCCTTGAATAGTGGTTCCTATTTTGTGCATCTTCGAAGCTTTTCAGGGCTTCTGTGATAGCTCCAATTATAGACCTACCGGGTCTAAGGCCATGCTGTCTTGGAGACAGTCCCCCACTAGTGTTAATTGCTGTCGCAAGGCGAGGCTTAAGCAGTCTTTCTAGTAGCTTTCCAGATGTGTCAAGCATGCAAAGGGGTTTATAGGGCGAAGGAGACTCTGGGTTTCCTTTCCCTTGCTGATGAGTACAAGACATTTTATCTTCCATATTTCTCGAAAAATGCCTTCTGTTAAGCAAGCGTTGTACATGTTTAGCAGTAAGTTGGGTCTCGAGATTGCAAGTATTTTCAAAATCTCTGATGGGACGCCGTCAAGGCCGGGTGCTTTTTTATTTTTAAGCGTTCTCGCGGCTAGCTTGAGCTCGTCTTCTGTAAAAAGTGGAGGCGAATCATCCTGAGGGATCTCCAAGACTTCTTCTGTTACGTCATGCGTGGGAAAAAGGACATTTACGATGTTGTCCATTTTATCTGCTTCTAACTCAAGCATCGGTGGTTTTGATACGAGCTTTCGCATAACAATCTTGTATCCGAGCCCTCAGGGGTCGTTGTTAATGTCATTTCGGAGGTTTGCATCTATTTCGGCAAGAAAAGCGTCTGGGTTCAATTTAGAGGCATTCCACTTGTGTGTGCTCTTTTTGGCGGTATTTCGAGCAGGCGGTTTGACATGTTTACACAGTATGATATGCATTGGTGGTCGCTGCCTGTAAAGCCTTCAAGGACTATCCACGATTTTAGCCTGTGAGCCATTTTCTCAGATACTAGTGTGATATCTGGAGTTGTAGCATTGCATTGCCGGTCTTCGGAAAGTGGTGGCAGTTCCAGTATTTGCGACTACTAGGTCTTGCCTGGCAATCATATCTAGAACTCGTCTTCCTCTATGATTGGTTGAAGGCATACCCCATTCAATCGCCTGCGAATTAAAGTTCCCTGCGACAATAAACTCTCCTCCGATCTGCAGAATTTTGTCTTCTAAGCAGTCGAGTTTGGCCTGAAAGTCTTCTATATTATCGCTGGGGGTCAAGTAGCAGCTCATTAGGGTAAAGTTGTGGCCAAGAATCCAAACGAAGCCGTTTCCTGCACCGCTTCCCTTTATTCGGAGCTTGCTCTCAGCCGGGAGCCAAATGGCTGCTGTCTTTGAACAGTCTTCCACCCAGATTCCGCTTATTTTTTCTTTGTATTGTTCGCTGATAATAACAACATCTGCATCTCTATCTAAAACCAGCTGCGAGAGAAGAGCGTCTGCCGTCCTACTTCTATGCATATTCGCCTGAAGCATTCTCATTTCTTCCCATTGGCTTCACACTTACGGAAGCTCGGTAGGTGGTCTACTGAAGCCCGGCCCTCATGATGGCATAAGTAGCATTTTGGAGGGTTGCTGCATTCCTTTAGCTTGTGTCCTGCTTCTCCACAGCGTATACATAAGCCTTGTGCTTTCCGATCAGGGCCAGTACAGCTTGACTGGACATGTCCAGTGCTGAAGCATCTGTAGCAGCGCTTAGTATCTTCAAGATATCTTACTCTGCAACTTGTCCAGCCGATAAGTACACGCCGTTCTTTAAGGATGACATTTGCACTTTCCGTTGGCAGCGTAACGTATGCACGTCGTTGTTCTCTGCTGTCAGTGCGCGATATAGCTACTCCCACCTCTGCTCCTGGGTTTTTGAGTGCTTTTCTAATGGCGGCTACTACCTCGTCTTTGTCGGTAAAGCTATCCAGGTCGCGTACTTCGATTGTCACCGTTGGCTTAAGATCAGTAACGGTTGCATCAGCTCCCAGTGTTTTTTTGATTGCCTCTCGAAAGTCATCCTTGTTTCCGCCTTTTCCCAATTCTAAAAGAATGGCTCCAGTTTTCGTTTTCCGGATCGAGCGGATGGCAATGTCTGAGATTTCTAGTTTTACCCTCTGTCGCAGGTTTTTTAAAGTGTCGGCGTAGCTGTGGCCGTCTGCTGGTTGAATCCGAACTGCATCTGGTTTTTCTCGGGGGCGTGCTTTAATCTGCTTCCTTCCTCCTCTCTTGTTTCCCTCCTTCTTCTCTTTATCGTTTTATTGACAAGGTACCTCTGGTTTTTCTCGCAGGCGTACTTGTTTTTGTTTAACTTCTCCTTTCGTCTTTTCCTTCTTGTACTCTTTTTCGGCTTGTTGTAGTGACACTTTTGATTTTTTCTTCTTATGTGTTACAGTCTTCCATTGTACTTCTTCTTCTGGATTTCTACTTGTTTCGTTTGTTACAACTTCCGTTGCTTTAGGCCTCTTTTTAGTCCCTTGCGCTAACGGACTTGAAGCAGCTCGTTTTGCGTTTGTCGTCATAGGTGTTGATACTTGGGCTGACGGCTGACGTTTAGCAGCTTCAGCAAGCTTTCCCTCCTTCTCTGCTCCTGTCCAATTTCTTCTGTAGCTAGCAATCACATCAAGCAATTCGTCAAGCTCTGAAACCCCATTCTTAATGTATATGTTGACATTTTTCTGCCTTATAACGGCCGCTTTCATCTTCCTGAGCACTTTTCTGCACTCCTGAAGCGATTCTTCCTCTGATGCTCTCATTTTTAAAATAAACTCCTGACGTGGTGAGCTATGAATTGCCGGAGCTGGTGAAGAGATTGGCGTGCTATATCTAGTCGGGAGGAGCGCCACATCACAGCTGCTTGGAGTTATGATTGTATTCTCTGGTTTCTATGGCATCGCTTCTTTTTGCATCAGCAGCGCTTCTGCAGTGCAACCTTTTGACGGCGATCGCAGAGTCTTTTTGCTCCCTACGAATATACCTGCAGGTTCTTCATCAAATTGTGTTTGTTGTTTTGTTTGTTGTTGTGAAGTCATTTCTATTGGGTCCCCGCTCCGAGCCGCTATCTTCCCATGATTTGTCCAGTCGCTTCAATCAATCCCCGTGGTTGTCTTTGCAAGCAGTGAGATCAAGCAAGGGTTGACATAGGTCTCTATGGGAGCCTATGTTCAGAGCCGGAATCTAAGCGTAAAAACAGGAGTCACTCTCAACTGTGCCTGGATCACCAACTTAACGGCGACTTGTTCAGAACGTACTCGAAGCCTAGCCACAGTTTTAACTGGACGGAGGCGGCTGCAACATTGGCCTGAAAGCCATTTCAACAAAATGTCACTTTTGCTTACTAAGGTAACAGAATACTGCAGCCTCCAACCCATAGCAAATAGTCAATATCGTGTCCAAATCATAATCAATGTTCTTTCAGAGATGTCATCAGGATGAAAGGAAAGGGGTTCGCCCCTGGGCTTAGTCCCTTGGCGGCGACGCATTCGATTTGTCGACTGCGACACTTAATTTTACCGAAAGGAAAAGGTTCGCTTCGGGAAATGATAGAAGGCGACGCATTCGGTCTACCGACTGTGATCACTTTAAACCACGGAAGAAAAGGGTCCGCTTCGGGAATTAGTCCCTAGACGACGACGCATTTGGTCTGCTGGCCGCAATAAATTCTCCTTCCGGAAAGAAAAGGCTCACTTCGGGAAATGATCCCTAGACGGCGACGCGTTTGGTCTGTCGACTGCGATGACTTATCTTCCCGGAAGGACAAGGTCCGCTTCATAAATGAGCCTAGGTTTTGATACTTCCGACCGCTACGGTACAGACGCAGACCAAAAAGCCGCCCAATACGCTTCTGGATTTTTTGTAATTAGGGTCCGCGGGTTCGTAAGGCCCGAAGGATTGTATGAATCAAAATCCTCCCTTGCGGGAATAATAATAATAATAATAATAATAATAAAAAAAATAATAATAATATAATATAATATAATATAATATAATATAATATAATATAATATAATATAATATAATATAATATAATATAATATAATATAATATAATATAATATAATATAATATAATATAATATAATATAATATAATATAATATAATATACTATAATATACTATAATATAATATAATATAATATAATATAATATAATATAATATAATATAATATAATATAATATAATATAATATAATATAATATAATATAATATAATATAATATAATATAATATAATATAATATAATATAATATAATATAATATAATATAATATAATATAATATAATATAATATAATATAATATAATATAATATAATATAATATAATATAATATAATATAATATAATATAACATAATATAATATAATATAATATAATATAATATAATATAATATAATATAATATAATATAATATAATATAATATAATATAATATAATATAATATAATATAATATAATATAATATAATATAATATAATATAATATATAATATAATATAATATAATATAATATAATATAATATAATATAATATAATATAATATAATATAATATAATATAATATAATATAATATAATATAATATAATATAATATAATATAATATAATATAATATAATATAATATAATATAATATAATATAATATAATATAATATAATATAATATAATATAATATAATATAATATAATATAATATAATATAATATAATATAATATAATATAATATAATATAATATAATATAATATAATATATAATATATATAATATAAATACTAATATAATATAATATAATATAATATAATATAATATATATATATAATAATATACTATAATATAATATAATATAATATAATATAATATAATATAATATAATATAATATAATATAATATAATATAATATAATATAATATAATATAATATAATATAATATAATATAATATAATATAATATAATATAATATAATATAATATAATATAATATAATATAATATAATATAATATAATATAATATAATATAATATAATATAATATAATATAATATAATATAATATAATATAATATAATATAATATAATATAATATAATATAATATAATATAATATAATATAATATAATATAATATAATATAATATAATATAATATAATATAATATAATATAATATAATATAATATAATATAATATAATATATATAATATAATATAATATAATATAATATAATATAATATAATATAATATAATATAATATAATATAATATAATATAATATAATATAATATAATATAATATAATATAATATAATATAATATAATATAATATAATATAATATAATATAATATAATATAATATAATATAATATAATATAATATAATATAATATAATATAATATAATATAATATAATATAATATAATATAATATAATATAATATAATATAATATAATATAATATAATATAATATAATATAATATAATATAATATAATATAATATAATATAATATAATATAATATAATATAATATAATATAATATAATATAATATAATATAATATAATATAATATAATATAATATAATATAATATAATATAATATAATATAATATAATATAATATAATATAATATAATATAATATAATATAATATAATATAATATAATATAATATAATATAATATAATATAATATAATATAATATAATATAATATAATATAATATAATATAATATAATATAATATAATATAATATAATATAATATAATATAATATAATATAATATAATATAATATAATATAATATAATATAATATAATATAATATAATATAATATAATATAATATAATATAATATAATATAATATAATATAATATAATATAATATAATATAATATAATATAATATAATATAATATAATATAATATAATATAATATAATATAATATAATATAATATAATATAATATAATATAATATAATATAATATAATATATATAATATAATATAATATAATATAATATAATATAATATAATATAATATAATATAATATAATATAATATAATATAATATAATATAATATAATATAATATAATATAATATAATATAATATAATATAATATAATATAATATAATATAATATAATATAATATAATATAATATAATATAATATAATATAATATAATATAATATAATATAATATAATATAATATAATATAATATAATATAATATAATATAATATAATATAATATAATATAATATAATATAATATAATATAATATAATATAATATAATATAATATAATATAATATAATATAATATATAATATAATATAATATAATATAATATAATATAATATAATATAATATAATATAATATAATATAATATAATATAATATAATATAATATAATATAATATAATATAATATAATATAATATAATATAATATAATATAATATAATATAATATAATATAATATAATATAATATAATATAATATAATATAATATAATATAATATAATATAATATAATATAATATAATATAATATAATATAATATAATATAATATAATATAATATAATATAATATAATATAATATAATATAATATAATATAATATAATATAATATAATATAATATAATATAATATAATATAATATAATATAATATAATATAATATAATATAATATAATATAATATAATATAATATAATATAATATAATATAATATAATATAATATAATATAATATAATATAATATAATATAATATAATATAATATAATATAATATAATATAATATAATATAATATAATATAATATAATATAATATAATATAATATAATATAATATAATATAATATAATATAATATAATATAATATAATATAATATAATATAATATAATATAATATAATATAATATAATATAATATAATATAATATAATATAATATAATATAATATAATATAATATAATATAATATAATATAATATAATATAATATAATATAATATAATATAATATAATATAATATAATATAATATAATATAATATAATATAATATAATATAATATAATATAATATAATATATATATATATAATATAATATAATATAATATAATATAATATAATATAATATAATATAATATAATATAATATAATATAATATAATATAATATAATATAATATAATATAATATAATATAATATAATATAATATAATATAATATAATATAATATAATATAATATAATATAATATAATATAATATAATATAATATAATATAATATAATATAATATAATATAATATAATATAATATAATATAATATAATATAATATAATATAATATAATATAATATAATATAATATAATATAATATAATATAATATAATATAATATAATATAATATAATATAATATAATATAATATAATATAATATAATATAATATAATATAATATAATATAATATAATATAATATAATATAATATAATATAATATAATATAATATAATATAATATAATATAATATAATATAATATAATATAATATAATATAATATAATATAATATAATATAATATAATATAATATAATATAATATAATATAATATAATATAATATAATATAATATAATATAATATAATATAATATAATATAATATAATATAATATAATATAATATAATATAATATAATATAATATAATATAATATAATATAATATAATATAATATAATATAATATAATATAATATAATATAATATAATATAATATAATATAATATAATATAATATAATATAATATAATATAATATAATATAATATAATATAATATAATATAATATAATATAATATAATATAATATAATATAATATAATATAATATAATATATATAATATAATATAATATAATATAATATAATATAATATAATATAATATAATATAATATAATATAATATAATATAATATAATATAATATAATATAATATAATATAATATAATATAATATAATATAATATAATATAATATAATATAATATAATATAATATAATATAATATAATATAATATAATATAATATAATATAATATAATATAATATAATATAATATAATATAATATAATATAATATAATATAATATAATATAATATAATATAATATAATATAATATAATATAATATAATATAATATAATATAATATAATATAATATAATATAATATAATATAATATAATATAATATAATATAATATAATATAATATAATATAATATAATATAATATAATATAATATAATATATAATATAATATAATATAATATAATATAATATAATATAATATAATATAATATAATATAATATAATATAATATAATATAATATAATATAATATAATATAATATAATATAATATAATATAATATAATATAATATAATATAATATAATATAATATAATATAATATAATATAATATAATATAATATAATATAATATAATATAATATAATATAATATAATATAATATAATATAATATAATATAATATAATTATAATATAATATAATATAATATAATATAATATAATATAATATAATATAATATAATATAATATAATATAATATAATATAATATAATATAATATAATATAATATAATATAATATAATATAATATAATATAATATAATATAATATAATATAATATAATATAATATAATATAATATAATATAATATAATATAATATAATATAATATAATATAATATAATATAATATAATATAATATAATATAATATAATATAATATAATATAATATAATATAATATAATATAATATAATATAATATAATATAATATAATATAATATAATATAATAATAATATAATATAATATAATATAATATAATATAATATAATATAATATAATATAATATAATATAATATAATATAATATAATATAATATAATATAATATAATATAATATAATATAATATAATATAATATAATATAATATAATATAATATAATATAATATAATATAATATAATATAATATAATATAATATAATATAATATAATATAATATAATATAATATAATATAATATAATATAATATAATATAATATAATATAATATAATATAATATAATATAATATAATATAATATAATATAATATAATATAATATAATATAATATAATATAATATAATATAATATAATATAATATAATATAATATAATATAATATAATATAATATAATATAATATAATATAATATAATATAATATAATATAATATAATATAATATAATATAATATAATATAATATAATATAATATAATATAATATAATATAATATAATATAATATAATATAATATAATATAATATAATATAATATAATATAATATAATATAATATAATATAATATAATATAATATAATATAATATAATATAATATAATATAATATAATATAATATAATATAATATAATATAATATAATATAATATAATATAATATAATATAATATAATATAATATAATATAATATAATATAATATAATATAATATAATATAATATAATATAATATAATATAATATAATATAATATAATATAATATAATATAATATAATATAATATAATATAATATAATATAATATAATATAATATAATATAATATAATATAATATAATATAATATAATATAATATAATATAATATAATATAATATAATATAATATAATATAATATAATATAATATAATATAATATAATATAATATAATATAATATAATATAATATAATATAATATAATATAATATAATATAATATAATATAATATAATATAATATAATATAATATAATATAATATAATATAATATAATATAATATAATATAATATAATATAATATAATATAATATAATATAATATAATATAATATAATATAATATAATATAATATAATATAATATAATATAATATAATATAATATAATATAATATAATATAATATAATATAATATAATATAATATAATATAATATAATATAATATAATATAATATAATATAATATATAATATAATATAATATAATATAATATAATATAATATAATATAATATAATATAATATAATATAATATAATATAATATAATATAATATAATATAATATAATATAATATAATATAATATAATATAATATAATATAATATAATATAATATAATATAATATAATATAATATAATATAATATAATATAATATAATATAATATAATATAATATAATATAATATAATATAATATAATATAATATAATATAATATAATATAATATAATATAATATAATATAATATAATATAATATAATATAATATAATATAATATAATATAATATAATATAATATAATATAATATAATATAATATAATATAATATAATATAATATAATATAATATAATATAATATAATATAATATAATATAATATAATATAATATAATATAATATAATATAATATAATATAATATAATATAATATAATATAATATAATATAATATAATATAATATAATATAATATAATATAATATAATATAATATAATATAATATAATATAATATAATATAATATAATATAATATAATATAATATAATATAATATAATATAATATAATATAATATAATATAATATAATATAATATAATATAATATAATATAATATAATATAATATAATATAATATAATATAATATAATATAATATAATATAATATAATATAATATAATATAATATAATATAATATAATATAATATAATATAATATAATATAATATAATATAATATAATATAATATAATATAATATAATATAATATAATATAATATAATATAATATAATATAATATAATATAATATAATATAATATAATATAATATAATATAATATAATATAATATAATATAATATAATATAATATAATATAATATAATATAATATAATATAATATAATATAATATAATATAATATAATATAATATAATATAATATAATATAATATAATATAATATAATATAATATAATATAATATAATATAATATAATATAATATAATATAATATAATATAATATAATATAATATAATATAATATAATATAATATAATATAATATAATATAATATAATATAATATAATATAATATAATATAATATAATATAATATAATATAATATAATATAATATAATATAATATAATATAATATAATATAATATAATATAATATAATATAATATAATATAATATAATATAATATAATATAATATAATATAATATAATATAATATAATATAATATAATATAATATAATATAATATAATATAATATAATATAATATAATATAATATAATATAATATAATATAATATAATATAATATAATATAATATAATATAATATAATATAATATAATATAATATAATATAATATAATATAATATAATATAATATAATATAATATAATATAATATAATATAATATAATATAATATAATATAATATAATATAATATAATATAATATAATATAATATAATATAATATAATATAATATAATATAATATAATATAATATAATATAATATAATATAATTTAATATAATATAATATAATATAATATAATATAATATAATATAATATAATATAATATAATATAATATAATATAATATAATATAATATAATATAATATAATATAATATAATATAATCAGTTGAATTCGTCTATTAGTCGGTGTCGGTTGTGTTAATTTGTTTTAATAAGTGTACTTCTTGTTTGTTAATGTTATTCCAAAAATTATTTGTTCGTAATACATGTGAGTGTGTTTATTATAATAAACAATAATAATTATTAATGTAATATTTGCATTTGTGTTTTATTATAACATAATATAAATAACGTAAAGTAATAGCTTGCCTTTTAGTTCTCAATTTAATGTTTTAAACATATTAACAAAGTGTTGTTGTTTTGCATGCTTGCTGTGTTTTGCTTTCCTCTTTGTGCAGTGATTTGTTTATCTTAGTCTCAGTGATTGTTGTTTTTGTTCTTTGTTTGAACTTAACTGTGCGCTCGTTGTGTTAAAATAATAGCCCTAAAAGCACATTTGGCATCTGCTTACTTTTTCAATCTTTAAGCATGGAATATTTTTCTGTGGAAAATATTGTCGCTTGTTCTTTGAACGAGCTATGTAAATGTCAAAATATTCTGTACCCCATGTTTAGTTGTTCTGGTCCATGTGAGCAAATGTTTCATGCATCTTGTGCCGGTATTTCTAAATCATGTCTAGACGATTTAGTATCTGTACGATCAGGTCTTCGCTGGTACTGTGCTTCGTGCAGGGCACTTTCCCCAGATGAACTTTATTCAAAAATAAAGCTTTTCGGGGAAAGTCTTAATACGTTAAATAACAATTTTCGAGAAATTGTCACATTTTTTAGCGAAATTAGAGCCGCACCCAGTACCAGCGTCTATGATGAAATATCTATTCCGGAAAATGTCTTACCTTCTTTGTCACAAACTGTTTCTTCCGGGACTCAAACTATTATTTCATCAGAAAAAGACCATTCTATTTCAAAAAGAAAGAGGAAGAACAAAAATAAGAACAAAAATAAGCGTCGCAAAGCATCTTTGAATAACAATACTCCAGTTTCTTCTTCGTCACCCACTAATATTTCTCCTTTGACTAATAGTCCAGTTTTACCTCCTATTGAATCCACAAATCATTTAAATTTAAGGGCAGTGTCAAGGAGGAAAAATTTATTTATTTCACGTCTTCAGCCTGACACAACTGTTGAAAACGTATTGACGTTTATCAAACATAACAACTTGTTGAGTCAAAACGACTTTTTTTCATGTAAAAAAATAGGGAATAAACCTTCCCACGCTTCCTTCATTCTCACAGTTCCAGCTGAAGAGTTTGCAAATGTTTTAAATTCTAATTTGTGGACCGATAATATATTCGTTTCAGAGTTTCTGCCTAAGAATAAGTCTAGAAGGACGACTCAACCTGTTCGTCAAACTCAAAAAAACTGAATAGGCTATCCCTTTACTATCAAAATGTAAGGGGATTACGCTCTAAGACGCGAGACATATTTTTAATGTCTCAAAATTTGTCTGAAGATATTATCGCATTGACTGAAACGTGGTTAAATGGAAGCATTACTGACTTGGAATTGTTTGATAATAGCTTTGAAGTATATAGAAAAGACAGATACGCTGGCAATACTTCTGCTGTCGGTGGTGGTGTCTTATTAGCTGTTAGGAACTCCTTCGTTAGTTCCATTATCGATATTCCCTGCTCTTCTAATATCGAACTTATATGCATTAAGATTGTACATTGTAATTCTTATGTATATGTAGTTAATGCTTATGTTCCTCCAAAGAGCAGTGTGGAAGTTTATGCAAGCCTTGCGGATTGCATAGAATACGTTATAAATATTCTTGACGTTAGTGACGACATTTTATTGTTGGGTGATTTTAATCTGCCTGACTTGAAATGGGAATCTTCAGACGATGATACATATTTTTGTGCATCTAATTCGAAGACACGCCAAGAGCATATATTTGTTGATAATATATGTTCTGACTTACAACAAGTAAGTTGTATTTATAATAGTCGTGAAAGACTTCTTGACCTGGTCTTAACTACAGACTGTAACAACGTGATTGTTAAGAGGGCCCTTCATGCTCTAACTTCTGTTGATGACTACCATCCACCACTGAGCATATGGTACAAGTCCGACAGGGAAAATATGGTGAATTCCAATTCAATAGATAAAGTTTATGAATTCAATTTCAAAAAAGCTGACTTTCTGAGGTTGAATCATTTACTTCATAATAAACTTAATGTAATTTTAGAATATTTTAATGGTAATAATCTTGAAGATTCAATTAATTTTTTTTATATGGAAATCTTTACTATGTTTTCTGAGTCCGTGCCGTATAGCCTAAAATTTGCGAAAAATTGTGCTTACCCTTGGTACACAAGGGAATTAAAGACTCTTCGCAACAACAGGAATAGGGCATGGAAGAAATATGTCTGTAGCTTAGACTTAAATGACCTAGAAACCTACAAGCGTTTGTTTCTGGATTTTGAAAGTTGCTCAGCTACCTTATATCAAAATTATTTAGACAATATTAAGCTGAGAATATTGTCTGATCCAAAGAAATTCTGGGGTTTCATAAACACCAAAAAAAAATCTGATGGATTCCCTTCATCATTTAAGACTTCTGACGGATTTACTGACGATCCCGTTATAATTTGTGGCCTATTTGCCACTCTCTTTAAAGAGTCATTCTGTTCAGACTCTTTTAGTCCTGATGAAGTTTATTTTGAATATATGAACTCTACACCCATGGTTTCGTTGGGCCCTATATCTTTTAACTCAGAGGATATTTTAAAGTATATTGGATCGATCGAAGAAGATTTCAATGCTGGACCTGACGGAATTCCTGCCGCAGTGTTAACGCAATGTGGTTCCGTTCTAAGCCAACCACTCTCCATATTATTCAATAAATCAATTAGGGAATGTAATTTTCCACTTTTTTGGAAAAAATCTTTTATAAGTCCTATTTATAAAAAAGGTTGTAGGAATGATGTAAACAACTATAGGCCTATCGCTAAACTCTCATCGATT
>OY986436.1:155170292-155440792 GCA_963920525.1 Dichetophora obliterata | reverse complement strand
TCAGCCGGGAGCCAAATGGCTGCTGTCTTTGAGCAGTCTTCCACCCAGATTCCGCTTATTTTTTCTTTGTATTGTTCGCTGATAATAACAACATCTGCATCTCTATCTAGAACCAGCTGCGAGAGAAGAGCGTCTGCCGTCCTACTTCTATGCATATTCGCCTGAAGTATTCTCATTTCTTCTTATTGGCTTCACACTTGCGGGAGCCCGGTAGGTGGTCTACTGAAGCCCGGCCCTCATGATGGCATAAGCAGCATTTTGGAGGGTTGCTGCATTCTTTTAGCTTGTGTCCTGCTTCTCCACAGCGTATACATAAGCCTTGGCCTTTCCGATCAGGGCCAGTGCAGCTTGAATGGACATGTCCAGTGCCGAAGCATCTGTAGCAGCGCTTAGTATCTTCAAGATATTTTACTCTGCAACTTGTCCAGCCGATAAGTACAAGCCGTTCTTTTAGGATGACATTTGCACTTTCCGTTGGAAGCGTAACGTATGCACGTCGTTGTTCTCTGCTGTCAGTGCGCGATATAGCTACTCCCACCTCTGCTCCTGGGTTTTTGAGCGCTTTTTTAATGGCGACTACTACCTCGTCTTTGTCGGTAAAGCTATCCAGGTCGCGTACTTCGATTGTCACCGTTGGCTTAAGATCAGTAACGGTTGCATCATCTCCCAGTGTTTTTTTTTATTGCCTCTCGGAATTCATCCTTGTTTCCGCCTTTTCCCAATTCTAAAAGAATGGCTCCAGTTTTCGTTTTCCGGATCGAGCGGATGGCAATGTCTGAGATTTCTGGTTTTACCCTCTGTCGCAGATTCTTTAAAGTGTCGGCGTAGCTGTGGCCGTCTGCTGGTTGAACCAGAACTGCAACTGGTTTTTCTCGGGGACGTGCTTTAATCTGCTTCCTTCCTCCTCTCTTGCTTCCATCCTTCTTCTCTTTATCGTTTTGTTGACAAGGTACCTCTGGTTTTTGTCGAAGGCGTACTTGTTTTTATTTACCTTCTCCCTTCATTTTTTCTTTCTTGTTCTCTTTTTCGGCTTGTTGATGTAATACTTTTGATTTTTTCTTCTTGTGTGTTACAGTCTTCCATTGTGCATCTTCTTCTGGATCTCTACTTGTTTCGTTTGTTACAGCTTCCGTTTCTTTAGGCCTCTTTTTAGTCCCTTGCGCTAACGGACTTGAAGCAGCTCGTTTTGCGTTTGTCGTCATAGGTGTTGATACTTGGGCTGACGGCTGGCGTTTAGCAGCTTCAGCAAGCTTTCCCTCTTTCTCTGCTCCTGTCCAGTTTCTTCTGTAGCTAGCAATCACATCAAGCAATTCGTCAAGCTCTGAAACCCCGTTCTTAATGTCCATGTTGACATTTTTCTGCCTTATCATGGCCGCTTTCATCTTCCTGAGCACTTTTCTGCACTCTTGAAGCGATTCTTCCTCTGATGCTCTGATGCTTATAATAATAATAATAATAATAATAAAAATAATAATAATAATAATAATAATAA
Organism: Dichetophora obliterata; assembly: GCA_963920525.1. Classification (NCBI taxonomy): domain Eukaryota; kingdom Metazoa; phylum Arthropoda; class Insecta; order Diptera; family Sciomyzidae; genus Dichetophora; species Dichetophora obliterata. The sequence goes on along the minus strand of OY986436.1, from coordinate 155,439,300 downwards.
TAATAATAATAATAATAATAATAATAATAATAATAATAATAATAATAATAATAATAATAATAATAATAATAATAATAATAATAATAATAATAATAATAATAATAATAATAATAATAATAATAATAATAATAATAATAATAATAATAATAATAATAATAATAATAATAATAATAATAATAATAATAATAATAATAATAATAATAATAATAATAATAATAATAATAATAATAATAATAATAATAATAATAATAATAATAATAATAATAATAAAAATAATAATAATAATAATAATAATAATAATAATAATAATAATAATAATAATAATAATAATAATAATAATAATAATAATAATAATAATAATAATAATAATAATAATAATAATAATAATAATAATAATAATAATAATAATAATAATAATAATAATAATAATAATAATAATAATAATAATAATAATAATAATAATAATAATAATAATAATAATAATAATAATAATAATAATAATAATAATAATAATAATAATAATAATAATAATAATAATAATAATAATAATAATAATAATAATAATAATAATAATAATAATAATAATAATAATAATAATAATAATAATAATAATAATAATAATAATAATAATAATAATAATAATAATAATAATAATAATAATAATAATAATAATAATAATAATAATAATAATAATAATAATAATAATAATAATAATAATAATAATAATAATAATAATAATAATAATAATAATAATAATAATAATAATAATAATAATAATAATAATAATAATAATAATAATAATAATAATAATAATAATAATAATAATAATAATAATAATAATAATAATAATAATAATAATAATAATAATAATAATAATAATAATAATAATAATAATAATAATAATAATAATAATAATAATAATAATAATAATAATAATAATAATAATAATAATAATAATAATAATAATAATAATAATAATAATAATAATAATAATAATAATAATAATAATAATAATAATAATAATAATAATAATAATAATAATAATAATAATAATGATAATAATAATAATAATAATAATAATAATAATAATAATAATAATAATAATAATAATAATAATAATAATAATAATAATAATAATAATAATAATGATAATAATAAAAATGGTAATATAAAGAAAACAATTAATTAAATAACCTAGCCCCAGCCGTTCAACATAGTATATAACAAGGTCATTTAGAAAAATTTTAATATTACAACAACTTTATTTGCTATTTATTTATGTGACAATAAAATAAGACGAAATGTTTAAATTTATTAGCTTGAATCTAATATATTACCTGTTTGATTATTGTTGTTGGCTCTGAAGATATATCCTTTTAACCCTCCATTACTAACGCTATAATCAGTAACGTCATTACTAACCTGGGTGTAATCCACCCATAAATTTTCATTCATGAAAACGTTGAAACAGTAAAACGGTTCTTTTTTTATTAATTTCGTATATTTTATTATTCCATTACACATAAAGTTCTTCCAGTTCAATTAATATTTCATTTTAATAAAAAAATATATCAAAATAACGTTAATTAGAGAACTATAAATAAAAAAATATCATTATGGTTTGGTTAATTTCACATTCAGAGGTCAAATTATTTGCCACGTTCTTCGAGAGGGCCAATTTGAAAAGCTTAAAGATGTATTTAAAAAAAATTTCTGTTTCATTTTTTGTTTGCAATGAAAACTTCTTTAAATAATGACCTCTAAGTTTTCGTTATAATTGAAACATTAGCCTCTCATTTTCTAGCACGTAGAATGGCGATTATGCAAAACTTAATCTTTTAGTCAAAATAAAACAATCAAGGGAATTCTTGTTCAAAGATTTTGAAAATTTTACATTTGTTTTGCCAAATCGTCAAATGCATAAAAGAATAAGCTGAAATCAAAATAAGATAGAACTTCTATGTTTATCTATATAGTAGAGATGCATTTCTGTTTTTATCGGAGCATTGCCATGCATTGCCATATTGTGCATAATCAGATATACGCAAATCCCATTAAAAAGATTTTTTGTTACACTTTTTAAGCCATGGCTAATTGGACCATTACAAAAGTAATTGAATGATGCATTAATTGTATATTATGACAAAAACCCTGTTCCCATGTTCACATTTTTTGTCAAATGGCTAGTCAAATACAATAGCCATTGTCAAATTGAATGTTCCGTTAACATTACAAGAAATTCGATCATTTGCACTGGGATAAATCTAAATACACAGTGTTGAGAAAGATGAGATGAAGCACAAACACGTTCGCATTCTTAAAATTTAACGATATGAAATCGTCGAAGCTGTAAAGTCGAGCAAAGGTTTAAATCTTTAATTTGAATTTCCTGTGTTGCCCAGGAGAGGTTTTTAATATAAAACCTTCTTTATTTTACTTAAGAGCCAAATCACAAGTTTATAGTAAATATTATAACATGTTTACTAACGTGAGTGTAAACCACCCGAAATTCTTGTTCCTCCATTACTAACGTGGGTGTAAAACTCACAGAAACTTTTTAAAATGAGTAATTTTTAAAATTAGTTTAAAAAATGTGCTAAATTTTTTTTAAAATATAGCAAAATATATAGAAAGAGATTACATTTGATATAATGTTCGCACCATTAACCTATCAATTAATTTTTTCCATATTTCATAACTTATGGGTGTAATCCACCCTGCGTTAGTAACGGAGGGTTAAGTAGAACAAACTTTTTTGTAAAAAAACTACGGTGGGCAATATCTCAGAAACGAAGTGATAGAAAAAAATGACATTTTTGGAATTACCGATCAATTTTACGTTAGAAAAAGATAGTGGCGTTCATTGCACAAACAACCTTTCGCCAACTGAAACCAGTGCAATCGTTTTTTTTCGCTCAAAATCTTAAAAACCAAAATATACACTCCGAATTTTTTAAATTTTTTTGAAAGCGATTAAAACTAAAAATTTGTATTTACTAGGAAGTAATATGATTATAAACAAAATGAAAATATAAAGAAATTTAATTTAAAATTAGAACTTGTTGTTTTGAAGAAAACAAAACATATACAGTAGTACGACAAAAAATACCACAATATTATTCAAAAGCAAAAAATTATAAGAAAGAAATTGTTAATTTTGGAAATATAAGTATTTAGTATTGAGTGGAGTCTCAATTTGTTTTTTAAAACAATAGTACCGCAATTTGGTTGTGGTTAAAAAAAGTTTTTTTATGTATTTTCTCGGTATCATTTTCAAATTCGAAATTTTGCTACTTTTAAGTTCCTGAATGGTATTATATTGCCTATTACTGGCATCAACTTCTCTTGCAAGGTAGCACTAATAGTTTTCAAAAATGTTTAGGTCAAGTGATATTGTGGGCCACTTCAATATTTCACTATCCTGTTCTCGAAAGAAGTTTTTAATTATTCTTGCTGTATGTATAGCAGCATTTTTTGTTGAAATATTAATGAAGTTTTAGTTAGTTGTGACCCACGATTAACTATTTCATAATCAATAAATTTAAGATAATCTTGGCAATTCATTCTTGTGGGAACAAACTTAATTTCAGTCCTGCCACAATGGCCAATTCCAGCCCATACCATTATTCATCTACTCCCGTGTTGGCAACGAATAAGGATACGCTCTTTCTTCCTCAAATCGTGGTAATAAAAAGATTACCATCCGATTGTCGAGATTATATTTTTTTCGTCAGTGATTAATACGCAGCGCCATCATTTTCTCCACTTAAAGTGAATGTGTTTTCACTCCAGCTGTTTCAGCAATTTTTCTGACAGTGAGGTTAGAATTTGAAGCTACCTGCTTAATAAATTTGTAATCACGTTACGACTTTTGTTTAATTTTTTTTAACGACTTCACTGATCTTCAAGTTTTTAAATGAATATCTAATGTAATGTACTCAGTAGGGGAGTAGACACCTTTTTTGTAGCGGAAAAGCTTACCTTCGCTATAGCTAGCTTCTTGCCGATTTGAACAGAGTCCAAGGCAAGAAGAAAAGTTAAAAAATCAAAAATAGGCAGAGGTCTGCCGACTTGAATTGCTAATTAAATTCAGATTTATTTGTGGCCAACTCGACTCTTTTAAACCTTTTTACAAAGTGTTATAGTAATATCTTAAACTATAAATATTATATATTAACAAATAAAATACTTATTCTAAACATTGCGTTTCATTGTCGCACTTCTTTAATGGTTTCTTTAATTTCATATTTTTGGTTTGATGAATGAAATTTAGGCACAGTCATAAAAATTTAGTGAGTAATGAAAACGCACTCAATTCCGAGGAGGAGTGTCCACAACATACGCATGCCTTGAGTGCAGCGCACGCCAATAGTGCAGTCATTGAATAATTATAAAATAGAATGGATACCGTGAACATTCGTCACTACGTCATCCACATGGCGCTGCAATCGCTTTGCATATCACCAAAGATTTTCACCTGGTTTGTGCACATAGTTAGGAAATTCCTAAATTGATTCCAACTCAAACATAAATAAAATCCCACCTTGTTCAAGGTCAGTAGCTCTGCATCGCTGACAAGTGATTTCGTTTGATTGCGATATTTGATTTTTATGCAAATTTGTAAAATGAGAATTTTATTGAATAGGGTCATAAGGCTACAAATATTTTTGTAGTTTATAAAAAATGCATTAATAATAAATAGTATAATGTTTATTTGTAATATTTATTTATAAAAAAAAGTATCAAATATAGCAAAAATATAGAATGAATTGACAACATAGCAAAGTTCTTGGCATAGCCTTACAGCCTTATTCTGGCAAATTAGCAAATTGTTAATCAGTATTTTGAATATTTCTATGTGTTTGTTGTTTGCAATACAAAATTTAAAGCTCAAAAAACAAAATTTGTTAATGAAATTGTCAATAACTGAAAAGCAGTTGACAATTTTTATAAAAAATTTTTTATTTTTGAGCTTCAAATTTTGTTTTGAAATAAAAAATTACAACAAACACATAGAAATATTCAAAATACTGGTTAACAATTAGTTAGTTTGCCAGAATAGGGCTATTAATATATAATAGTTATTGTCATAAAATTAAAAAACACAAATAACTTTCAGTCTATCTCAAAATATGATCAAATATCTACTGCGTACATGCAAGCCTCTGCTGCTGCGCAAGCTACTTCTGCCACACCAACTATAATTTCTACTGAACCCATGGTACACACTGCCACTGCTGAGCAACCAACTGCCGCCACGCCTACTATAACCGCTGCTACTGCAATACTCACTACTACGGTACACTCTGCCTCTGCCGCCAGGCCTACTATAACCAATGCTGCTGAGCAACCGACTGCACCTGCATTAACTACGGCTGTTGCACGACCAACTGCTACTGCAGTTATTGTCACTGCACAGTCTATTGCTTCCGCGTTTGCCTCAGAGATGACGACAAGTTCTGCTCCAATCTACGCTTTGGTGTTGATGCACAGTGATGAGTCGACTTCCGAGCTGATGATGGTTACTCGTTGTCCACGTAAAACGCTATTCATCTCTCGTCTTGGACCATCTACATCACAGGAAAATGTGGTAAACTTTATTAAAAATAAAATTGGTCTCTCAACTCAGGCCTTGAATCGTCGAGTTGTCGTAAGCTGGCCTTATCAGAGCATCGAAGTTTTTCGTCGTTCACAATATCTATTTGTGTTCTAATTTTTCTAATTTTCTAATTTTTGTCTAATTTTTTCCTAGACATAGAAATAATCGTCGCAGTACAAGAACTTATAGTTCAGTCCGCTCAAAAAACTAACCAATACACCTGGATGTGCAAACTCTGCATCCTTATTTTCCTTGTATTACCAAAATGCTGGTGGTATTAGGACAAAAATCAATCAATTATTTTTAAGTACTAGTTCAGTTCCATGCGATATTATAGTTTTTAGTGAAACATGGTTGACTGACGGCCATTTATCTTCCGAAATTATTTATAATTTATCGTATAATGTATTCCGTAAAGATCGATGTTCGGTTGCTACGGGGCTTTCAAGGGGTGGTGGTGTCCTGATTGCAGTTAGTAATGAGTTTACTTGTAAACATATTGCACTGCCTTTTCGTCAAACCACTTATTCGATTGATCAGGTCATAGTCAGGATCAGCCTTAGAAACGATTTTGATCTTTATGTTGTTGTTAGCTATATACCTACATCTATCTGTTTTGATCTTTACGAAGCTCATTTGGAAAACTGTCGTTCTATATTAGACGGTCTTAATTCTAATCAACGTGTAATATTTACGGGTGATTTTAATCTTGGTAATATTGTTTGGAACTTGGACAATGATGATAATTATTTAACTCCATTTAATGTTAATAGTGATATTGAGTCACTCCTTATTGATTTTTTTAGCCAATATTACTAATTCAGATTAATAACTTGTCTAATGATAATAATTGTATTTTAGACCTCATTTTTGTTGATAAAGAATTATCTATAATGATTGACGTTCCGAGTGCTCCTATTTTTGGAAAATCTATTCATCATACACCTATAATTTTAGAGATGTCTGTTATACACTATCAAAATCAGAACCTATCTCAAAGATCTGTGCACGATTACAATCGAGTTGATTTGGAAGCAATGAAGCATTATCTTGATTCTTGTAATTGGGACTCAATGTTCTTAGGACTTAGTCTTAATTGCATGTATGATAAATTTTTAACTAACGTTAAAGATGCAATTATAAAATTTGTGCCTTTAAAAACTGTAAAAAAAAGTATAGCAGTGAGAGGACTGCCGACCGAAGCGAAAACCTATACATAAAATATAAATGGAAGACGTTGTCCTGCCACGGACCGCCTTACTGCTATATAAGAATTTTCATGCTAATAGGGGGTTTCGGACTATGCTACATGTAGGATGGATTTGACAGGTCGGACGGACATGTAGGATGTGCGAAAGCTCATACTGCATGTAGGACGCTACATGTAGGATGAAATCAAAAAGTTTTAAAAGTTCCGCTCGATCTTGTTCTTCTCTGTGCGTCCTTGTTTGTAGATTTCCTTGGTAATTGTTGTTGGCGCAGTTAGCCGGAAATTTTTTGTAGGTGTTGTGAATTCTAATCGTGTAGCTACAGTTGGCATATGAAATTAGAATTACTTTTGTTAAGAGCTTATAACAATTAATTAAATTTTTTATATATTACTGAAACTATTTCTTTTAAGCAAAAGTGTTACCATATCAAAAATACATATAATTAAAGTAATTTATTTAAATTATTTCATTATTGATTAATATAAAAAATTAAAGCTTTTTCATATCAATTTATATCATAACACTAACACAATATACATGTTCACCATATCTATATTGCGTTGTGTATTAAAAATAGAATATTCTAAAATTAAGAAATATCTATAGCTTATAAATTATATATAATCCATATAAGAAATTAAGCTGAACAGTTTTAAAAAATAGAATGCTTAGGATAAGCAGACCTTAGTTATTCAATTACTACTGAAAATATTAATTATGTTGCAGGTTTAATACGTAATTGTTATTATATAAATATACATAAATATTCTTTAAATTTCCTCAATGAGCTAAATTGTTCATATATATGAACTTGTATATGTAAATATGTAAATATATACATATATATATATATATATATTAGGGCGGGTCAAATTTTGGCTCAGCGAAATTCGTAAAATACATGTAATTTCAAGACTTTTTCTCCACTACAGCATATACAAATTCTGAAAAAAAGCTGTGCGGACTTTCGTAAATAGATTCATATACATACATTCATACATTCATATTTTATAATTGAGAACAAAATCTATTTACGAAAGTCCGCACAGCTTTTTTTCAGAATTTGTATATGCTGTAGTGGAGAAAAAGTCTTGAAATTACATGTATTTTACGAATTTCGCTGAGCCAGACCTCCAAAAAATTCGTCCATACAAATTGACCCGCCCTAATATATATATATATATGTATTTCCGATACGGTAACACTTTTACTAAAAACAAATGGATTTACCAATATTATATATACTCTTTAATTCATATGTATAAACTGTTTTCTAAATTAGTTCGATGTCATATGCTGACTGTAGCTACAAATAAACATCCACAAAAAATTAAAGCTTACTGTACAACAATAACTACTTAGCAAATTTACAACAACAACGCAAAGAGAATTACAAGATCCCAGCGGTTGCGCAGCGTTAGAGGGGATGAACCGAATTGGCGGCGTAAAATATACAGATACACGAAATATGCTGTTTCGTTCATTTTTTTTAATTTTTTAACAGTTTTTTAAGTTTACAATATTACAAGTTTACGAAATATGTTGCAAGTACAAGCTCTCGAATTAAATATGTCGCAAATTGATAAAATGCAAATAAAATAAAATATTTGCGCTAAAATACGACCGAAATGTCAAAATTTGTAATTGTCAAAATTTCATCGTCCATTTGACACAGCAAAAAAGACAAATTTATTTCAACACACATATATTTTATTCAACTTGATATTTTCTATCCTACCACGACTGATTGACACACAGCCATAGTTGACAACTTATTATTATTATTATTATATATTTATATTAGTACATTAAGAACTAGGTTCTTTTATAGTACAGAGCTCAAAGACATAATTTGAATTGAACTTATTATAAAACATTTAAACTTAAATCTAAGGTAATTTAAATTTATTGTTATACAATTAAAAGTGTTATCAACAAATTTTTATATTAAACAAATGTAAATTCATAAGACAGATAAAACTTAAATTAAGAAAGAGCAAACAAGAGAGAGAGAGAGAAAGAGAGAGAAAGTCATATAGAGCTAAAGATCTGATATTTTGTTAAGTATTATGTGATGAAAAGTGCTTCAAAATAGCATGTTTAAAGGATGTTTTTGACGCTATGGATTTTAAGCTACTAGGCAATGAATTCCATAATTTAGCGGCATTAATAAAGAATAGTCTTGTGGAGTTTAGAAAGTTAAAACTAGGTATAATTAGCACTTGGCTTCTAACTGACCGACTAAATTGCAGTTTTTCAAATAAGTAGAAAGGAGTTTTGTGGTGTATGAGTTTGTGTAAAAATATGCAATTCCTGGCATTAGAGTAGCTTATGATATCGCACCCAAGTATACAGTTTTTTAATTGAGCTAAATGATCAAATTTACGCAAGCCGTAGACATAACGAGTGGCATGATTAAACGCGATCTGCAATTTAAGTTGAGACCGCAAGTCTAACTTGCTGTATACAAGTTCAGAATATGTTATGACGAGGACAATGAGCTGAATTACAAGTTAACGTCTTAGATCAATAGGTGTATACTCAGACGACATCCTAAGGTTACGCAAGATGTAATAGATTTTGCGGACTACACTGTTGATATGATCTGTGCAAGTAAGGGAGGCATTGATATAAAATCCAAGACTTACAACACTATTAACTATTTTTATGATTTTATCACCCAATATAACGTCTGGAATGGAGTCAGGGCTTATTTTTTCTTTAGAGACAGGCAACACATACGACTTAAGTACATTAAGGTAAAGACTATTTTTCATAGCCCATTGGTTTATACTGTCAAGATCTTCATTCAGTTTGCATACTAAATCTTCCATGAGGTTTGTTCTACCAGACAAGTAAATCTAAACGTCATCAGCATAAGCATGCATGGACGAATATGTGCAGCAGTGAAAAATGTCATTCACGAACATGGAGAAGAGCAGCGGGCCAAGAACCGATCCCTGAGGCACACCACAGCAAACAGCTTCATAGTATGAAAAATTAGTACCGACCTTCACTCTTTGTACTCTTTTTGTCAAATAGCTACTTAACAAATGAGTGGCACTGTCGCAGAAACCAAAGAAATATTTTAATTTTTGACAAAGGAGTGCATGACTTACAGTGTCAAATACTTTTGAAAAATCAAGCAGACACCATAGAGTTAGTCTACCATCATCATAATAAGACCTTATATCATCCATTACTTTAACCGTAGCAGTAGAGCAACTGTGACCTGCGCGAAAACCAGATTGGAATGGAGACAAAAGATTATTTTCACTTAAGAATGATGATATTTGGTTAGCCATGATAGATTCACATACTTTGGATAATGAAGACAGGATGCTTATACGCCTGAAATCCTTCGGTTCACAAGCTGTATTTTTTTTTGCCACCGGCGTTACCATAGCAGATTTCTACAAATGTGGAAAAGACGACGTAGTAAAACAGTAATTAATAATGTGAGTTAGAGAGCTAAGAATGTGTGGTAATATAATCTTTACAAATTTTATATTTATGCCATCTTCACCAACAGCATTTGATTTAATTTTCAATACAGCCTTTGCAACATCGTCTTCTGTCACCGTGGCAAACTGAAATGTATGTTCAATAGGAGTACCTAAAAATATATGGGAACTTGGCGTGTAATTTTGGTTCACATTGGCGCTAGCCAGAAAATATTCATTAAGACGGTCAGGATGAATCTGGCAGTTAGGTGTTTGCTTGTCAACAATGCTTAAGTTTTTTAGATTGTTCTATAAAACTTTAGGTGGAAGAGTAGTTTTGAGTTTGGTTGAGCAATACCTTATTTTTGATTGCCTTATTATGGTTATGGAAGCATTCCTAGCACTTCCATAGTTTTCCCATTTTTCAGATGAAGGATTCTTTTTCCATATTGCATGAAACCTATTTCTTTTTTTTTATGGCAAGCTGTACACGATTTGTAAACCACGGGCAGGACATCTTTTTAATATTTACAGTTTTCAAAGGGACATGTTTTACGAACAGTTCAGTTATTGCACTTGTAAATATGGTCAGCTTATCTTCAATATTAGGACAAAACCACACATTATTCCACGGAGTTACAGACAGATCACAGAAAAGAGCATAAGAATCAATAGACTTAAAATCGTGATATGAAAACGTATGCGACGTAGCTGAACAAGATAAGTTAATGTCAAGAGTACAGAAAATAAGGTCATGATCCGATAAAAAATAAATTTGGTCAAACAAAAGGACAGTTGAAATTTCAGATACTATAAAATAATCAAGAAGACTAGGACAATCGTTAGACGAGAAACGTGTAGGCATGGTATCATTTACAACAGACAGACCAACGGATGTAATATTGTCACAAAGAGAGTGTGTTATACTATCATTACATAAAATATTAACATTAAAATCACCACATACAACAAAATAATTAAAATCTATGGAAAGATCTGACAATTCAGAAAAATAAGAGTCAAGACTATTGCACTTATTAGGGTTGTATACGCAGGACAAGAATATTTTCAAATTATTGTCAGCTATGCAGACATTCAGGTACTCAATTTGACTAGATTTTTTCGAATTACTTATAAGTTTTGCATTGAGATTACTGCGGCAGTACATTGCTACCCCTCCGCCTCTTCGATCTTGTCTATCATTTCTGAAAAGTGTATAATTTTTTATATTATAAGCATAATCCAATATTTCACAACAGAACCAAGTTTCAGACACACATATAACATCAACAGACGAGTCCTCAAAAACATATTTAACATAGTCCATCTTAACTGAATTTAGGCTTCTAGTATTAAAGTGGACTACTTTCAAGCCCGATTGTCTTTTACACAGAATTTCCACAAGAACTTTATTATTAACACCACTAGTTATTATTCAAACATGACATAGAAAGAAAAATATAACAAACCGACAATACACTTATCAAACACATCTATAAAACATTCAATCACAAAAACATGAACAAAATACCAGTATATACAGAATACAGAAATTTAAGACAACTCTGAATATAAAATGCCGCAGTGGTGAAAATTAAAAGGCACTGACAAATACAACAAGTGTGAAAATTGTCAAACTTTGTTTGACGATATGTAATAAAATAAGAGCATGCATGTTATTATTTGAATGTTCAACATATGCCTTTATCACAACTTAAAGATTAAAATGTTAAAACACTCAATCCATACATTATTTTTCTTGTTTGCAAACGAAGTTCCAGCAGAAAAAAGAAGAAAAAGAAGAAGATGGGTCCATTTTTAAATCTCACCATGAATAGCAGCTGTTTGAGTAAAAGCAAATTTTTCAAATATGTTGACAAATGCAACAACTGAAGAAATTGCCAAACTTTAAAGGCATATATATATAAATATAAACCGAATTAATAATAAGTTTTGGTTGCAAACATCTTATTGCAACCTAACTTAAGTATTTATATACTAACAAACAGATTATATGCATTAATTTCAGGAGTTGTCAAGTGATTTCTTTGTGAGCTTGCGGCCGAATGATGAATTCCTTGGAAAAATACGATGATGCAAACGAATGATTTACCCTCTACCAAAATCGTTCAACGCGCCTAAAGAAGTTTTCACTTCAAAAATAATAATCCTCCGTGGTTCAATAAGAGACTATGTAATCTTAAAAATAACAAAAATAAAGCATATAAGCGATTTCGTGAATCGAAAGAAGATATTCGACTTAAATCCATGTATTTGACTTGCCAACTCAATTTTGACACACTCAACAAATTTCTTTATAAATCGTATTTGTTGTCTATTGAAGATGAACTACAAAATAATAGTAAATTTTTTTGGTCTTATTTGAATACTAAAAGAAAAACGAATGGCTTGCTTAGTCTAATGCGTTATCTTGACGATTGCTCAGAGAATACCAAAACTATTTGCAACTTTTTTGCTGAAAATTTTAAATCTGCTTACTCGAATGATAGTTTTGACGTTTCCAATTTCAGGGTGCCTAATGCTATGTGTGATATAAGCAGAATTAATATTACTGAATTTGATGTTGAACTTTCACTACAGGATATAAAAGGAAAAACATCACAAGGACCTGACGGTATTGCACCAATTTTGTTAAAACTTTGTGCAAAGTCATTGGCATATCCTTTGTATAAGTCAATTGCTACTGGAGCGTTCCTTGATTCTTGGAAAATATCTCATATTGTTCCAATCTATAAGTCTGGTCCGAAGGAAGACGTTTGCAACTATAGACCAATTTCTATAATCTGTGCAATACCAAAACTTTTTGAAAAAATAGTTTGTGAAAAAATTTCACCATGTTTTGTTAATGGTTTATCTGATTATCAACATGGATTCCGTGCTGGTAGATCAACTGTTACTAATCTAGTTTTGTTTTCTAATCACATTGCTAACTCATTTGTTAGTCGTTTGCAAACCGATGTCATATTTACTGACTTTGCTAAAACTTTTGACAAGGTACACCATGCCTCTTTAGTGTTCAAACTTGAGTGTCTAGGATTCCGTGGTGAGTTCATTAAATGGTTGAACTCATACTTATGTAACCGTGTACAACTTGTAAAAATAAATTATTCCCTTTCGTGTCCTATAAGTGTGTCATCTGGTGTCCCTCAAGGAAGTCACCTTGTTTTTCTTACTTTTCATTAATGATCTTCCCCATGTTTTTAAATATTCTCAGTGTCTGTTATTTGCAGATGACTTAAAACTATATCGTTCCGTAAAGTCTGTAGAAGATTGTAGTCTTTTACAGACTGATTTAAACTCAGTTGACTCGTGGTGTACCTCTAATAATCTTTGTCTTAATATTTCAAAATGTCAATCTTTCTTTTTTTATAGAAGCAGTTCAGTTATATTTTATAATTACAGTATTAATACATAATCTCAATCTTGATAGAGTATATCTTAAAAAAGATTTAGGCGTAATTTTTGATCGCCAGCTTACTTTCAAAGATCATTTTGATTATGTCATACCCAAGGCCTACTCTATGCTAGGATTTTTAAAGAGGAACTCTAAAGATTTTAGAAATCCTCTTACAATCAAGGTACTATTTGAAAGCCTGGTAAGACCTTACCTAGAATACTGTTGTGTCATATGGAATCCCTCATATGGCTCGCATATTCGGAGACTGAAAAGAGTCCAGAAAGTTTTTTCTAAATATCTGTTCTCAAAGTTGAATTGGCAAATCAATTTACCTTCCCATAAAACACGTTGTGCTTTGTTTAGTCTAAATTCACTTGAATGTCGCATATACATAATATACATACAGTATAATGTATTCTGTTGTTTTTATTAGACTATGATTAATTTTTATTCACCTTGTAGAAACCTAAGAGGGTGTTTCCATTTTCGTTGCAATACACTGAGAAGCAACTTTGCTCAGCAAGAACCATTGGCTCATTGTCTTCGCATAACTAATTTATTGTTAACTGATATTGATATTTTTAATAATTGTTCTAGACATTGTTTTAAAAGCAATCTCTTTCTAGTCCTTAACCAAATAGGTGTACTCAAACGTTTTTAATTTTATGTTATTTGTTATTATTTTTTTAAGTTATTTGTAATTTTTATTTAATCAATTATTTTGTATAGTCTGTAAGAGATGTCATCTCTGTTTGACAAGCAATAAATAAGTAAATAAATAAATAAAAAAAAATATATAAATAATTGAAGTTTGAAGCATAAAGCTGGTATATATAACTACATTATTTTATTTTTACACTTTTTTATGGAAATGACAACCAAAATAATTCAGCGTTCTTAACATTTCTAGCAAAAGTTTTATTAAAAAATAAGGTTGTCAATAACTGTTCCTAAAATTTGGGGTTTCAATAATTATACCGCGTACCCTTTACATAATTTATATTGTAAAATTTTTGTAATTTTCTTTGAAGATTTTACTTTTGAGTTTATAATTTTTATTTTTGCACGTATAAGAACTCGCAGTGTATGCAAAGTCATATAAGATGCATGCTCTGCATTAGAACAGGATATCGCTTTTTTTAATCGTGTTTTGCAAATATTTTTCAAAATGATGTTGATTTTATATGATTTAAATACAAATTCTAAATGTTTGATAGTTTAAATCATACTTGATTTTAAATACAAATTCTATTTGTTTGATAGTTTAAAATCGTTTATTGAGCTTTAAGTCAAAGTTAGAACAATTAGTTGTTCTAACGAATCTTTATTGCAATTTTGGCCCTGCTAAAGGCTTCATCATAAATTTTTGTGATTCCTGTGTTATTGCGCACTGGTGCACTGCACCACAGAGGCGATGAGATTTTAAGTGTCAATTTCTCAGTTTTTCTCCCATTTCAAATTTTCACATTTGTTGTTGTATTTTTGCTTTACTTTTGTCTTTATGCTTATGTTATTAGCATAATAACAAATACATTTAGAAAATGTATTTAAATCATATAAATTCAACATAATAAATAACAAGGTCATTTAGAAAAACTTTAATTTTTCAAAATTGTTAAAATATTTTTTTGTAGCTAATTTAATCTAATTTTTTTCAAAAAGTTTTATAATGTTTTGAATTAAGTCTGAGAACTGTGGAGATGGTCCTTCGTATTCACGGACTTCAATTAGTCTGGATGCGCTTGAATATGTTTTAGGACTTTGATCACATTTAAATGACTTGCATTCTATGCATTGGTTTTTTTCCATATAGTTTGTGCAATATACCCGGAAAAATAGTTTATTGACTTTTTTCTCGCTTCCATAACGATAACCAAACAACTGACTCTTGCAGGTGGAATATAATATTAATTTGGGTATCTAATAAAGAATCATGGCGGCCGTAGCCTAGTGGGTAGAGTGCGTGCCCTCTAAGCTAAAAAAACCTCAGTGGCCCGGGTTCAACTCCAGCTCAGACAGAATGTTTTTTCAATTGAATTAATTTTTCTGTTCGGTCGTCACCTCTCTGCAGACAATGGCAAACCTCAGAGAGTAAAAATTGCAAAGTAAAGCATATAAACTGTAAAGAAACAAAACCCCGGTCCCAAATAAAGAATCTGAAAAATTTTGCTCCATACAAAATCAAACGATGTTTCTGAAAGTGTAGTATGTTTTATTATACATATAAAAAACTATAGGATGAACTATTGTTATGAAGATTGGAGAGAAATTCACACCGAGTAGAATATAATCTCACAATTACTGAGAAGTTTTGTAAAAAGCAATAAAACGCTTTAAGCAATACCTATTCTTAATCTCATAGAATATAAGAACATATTTTTTGTCTTGATAAGGAAGGAGATCGAGTTTGTTCTTTAGCATTTTCAAAATTTTAAATGAAATTCCTGTTTCAAATGGTAATGTGTCGTACCATCGCACAATTGTCCTTAGCGAAGGTAATTCAAATCCTTCTTGTTTCAAAAATTCTCAATTTTTCAAGAGACTTATAATAAAATTTCAAAAATAAGTCTTTTTCATCTACATTCCATTTTGAATTTTTTGAATATAAAAGGTGGCTCTTTATCAAGATGCCTACACTTTTGTTTTTATTTTGCAACACTTGTCTTTTTTATTTTTTTTTTTTTTAGATATTTTATTAATCTCATTTGGTCTCATATATTTTTTTTTTTGAGATATAAGAAGCTCTTCAATGGAAGGATTAATGTTTTCTCTTTCATCATTAACGAGATGAGGACTTAAAAAGCTGAGGTCGTTGGTATCATTTGTTTCCGCCATACCAAAATTTTTAAATATATTGGAATATGTTTTTGACTTATCAGTTTTGTCCACACTTAGCGAATAACAATCATTATCATTACTTTAAATTTTTTTATTGTTTTGTTCAAAATTTATCTCCGCCAATACTGCTATTTTTTCCAAATTTGATTCATTACTTCTTTTTTTTGCTTTTTGTCACTATAAAAAATTGGCACTGCACTTAATGAAAGTCTTGATTTAAAGCCACTCATATTAACTAACTTCTTTTCGAAATGTTCAGCGCATATAAAAAAATTTTCATTAACTATTAATTTAGAAGAAAAGCTGTTTCAGTTTTTAATCTAAATTTCACACCTGTAATCTTTTGGCATAATAAATCTAGGAATGCCATTGCTGTTCTTATTCTCACACCCGACATAATCACAATATTTCATCTCACTTAATTTAATATAAAGTATTTTAAATTATTTAAAATAGAAAACTTTTACACGCTACCGATGCATATAAAATAGTAAACAAAGTGATCAAAAATCTAATTGTATTGCCAATAGAAAGAAAAAATACCCTTAGAAAGTAATTGTTCAATCAGGACAGGACTATTCCAATAACAAAACAAGTGAGAATAAAACTGAGGGAAATTTTTTTACATATAAGCCAAGACAATTAATTTGGGTTATAGAATTGGATAATTATGTGTAGAGCAAATATCTGCTACATAGCTGTAACGCCGCTTCATCGTCGGCGGTGTCACCTTCTATTGGGGGTTGGAATTAATTTTAAAGGTTTTTTTTCGGTTTTTGAGCATTTATTTAGAAACAACGGTACAATGTATATTATTCAAAGTATTGTCCATCGTTAGCTACAACATTTTCCCATCTTTCTGGCAGCATATGGATTCCGCGCCGGAAGAACGATTCGTCTTTTGAGGCAATCCACGAATCGACCCATTTTTTGGTATCCTCGTAAGAAGTGAAGCGCTGCTCAGCCAAGCCATGCGTCATCGATCTGAATAGGTGGTAGTCGGAAGGGGCTATGTCTGGGCTATAAGGCGGGTGGGGTAGCACATCCCAATTCAGCGCCTCCAACGTTTCCTTGACGGTTCTTGCAACATGTGGCCGTGCGTTGTCATGTTGAAAAACAACTTTGTCGTGTCTTTTGGCATATTCCGGCCGTTTAACCTTTAATGCTCGGCTCAATTGCATCAATTGTTGTTGGTAGCGTTCCCCAGTGATGGTTTCGTTAGGTTTTAGCAGCTCATAGTACACGACACCCTTCTGATCCCACCAAATACACAGCATAAGCTTGGCGCCATGAATATTCGGCTTGGCCCTCGATGTTGATGCATGGCCGGGTGGTCCCCACGATTTTTTTCGCTTAGGATTATCGTAATGGATCCACTTTTCATCGCCAGTGACAATACGATGCAAAAAACTCTTCCTTTTATGCCGTTGAAGCAGTTGTTCGTACATGCAAAATCGCCGTTCAACGTCTCTCGGCTTCAACTGGTACGGCACCCAATTTCCTTGCTTTTGAATCATTCCCATGGCCTTCAAGCGTTTGCCGACCGTTGATAAGTCGACTCCCAATGATTCTGACAATTCTTGAAGGGTTTGACACGGGTTTTCATCGAGCAAAGCCTCCAATTCCTCATCTTCAAACTTTTTCGGCTGGCCCGGACGCTCTTTGTCTTCCGTATCAAAATCACCACTTTTAAACCGACGGAACCAGTACTCACAAGTAGAAATCGATGGAGCATAGTCCCCGTAAGCCTCAGTAAGCGTGCGTTGTGCTTCAACCGCTTTTTTCTTCAAATGGAAGCACAAAAGTAAACCTTCCCGCAAATTGCGTTTTGTTGGAACGAAAGTCGACATGTTCACAGAGAAAAAAATATATGTTGTTTACACTTCAGTGGAATGACACATACTGAAAAATGAAGCTTAGACAATGTGCTTTGAAATGAATATAGTCACAGGTGTGCCCGATGCGATCTATTGATAGTTACGCCATCTCTTAGAAAACCTTTAAAACTAATTCCAACCCCCATATTTGTAATTATTCAATGGTGCAGTGCTAGCATATTTGTCACTCAATGAATTGCCGCTTGTTAACAAAAGAAGTAATGAAACGTAGGGTCGGCAGTGTGCATTTGTTTGAGCACACTACGCTAAAGCAAATTCCACTTCCGCACTGCTAAGCTATTTTCCACGACCCATTTGAATTTAATTTTAAGTTCTTTTACTTATTTAACGTGGCAACTTTACTTTAAAAACTAAACTTGTTTTTTATTGAATTATTAACACTTACTGGACTCAATGCATCTGAATGTGCTATCATTTTGTCGCAGCATTTTTCATATTTTATAAACTAACGGTATTTCTCTCAGAATGTTTAATTATCATGTACTTAAAGTACCTAAAGAGCACAACCACATGACCTATTACACCTAGAGAAATAGCTTAAGCATTCAAAGTAAATTATAATTTGGGAAAATGTTCAAGTGCTAACTTTTTGTCGCGGACTATAAGTTAAATTTTTGCTTTTCAAAACCGTTAACTAAGGGCTTATATTTTTAAACTTTTTTCAAATAAACTAAAAAAAAAATTGTTTTTATACAAAAACTGATCCAGTTTGACACAAGATTTGTTGTTCTATTTCTCTTAAGAAAAAAGCAATGGTACGCCCTCTATTTTTGTGAGGAATTAAAAATATTTTAATTTTTTGTTTGTATAATTTTGACAAAATGCTAAACAACGACCCCCCGCCCAGTGCATGGCAAAGCTTTCTACATAGCCTTCGTACAACTTTATACATCCCTTCCGTGAAGGCATGTGATAAGTCTTCTTAAGGTCTACTTTTTTGAGACATTTTATAAAAAAAAAAAAAAAAAAATCCAAGAAGGTAAACTAGTAGAGAATTTTAGACCTCACAGAAAAATACTACGACAAGTGTGTATACAATATTCCTGTTTTTATTTTTAATTACCTTTATTTGACCCGGCGGTTTTCGAAAGCTATTATTTAATGCTCTAAAAGTATGTTATTTGCCAAAGAAACAACTTAAACTAACCATAAAAACTTAAACTAACATGCAAAATTTAATCTTCCTTATATAACAATAAATCCTCCATAAAAGGGAAAACAATAATGAAGTGGGTATTTTTTTAGTACATTTAGAGCTTTTATGCTTTGCTCTGTCTGCCTTTCTTAGTCTAGTCGCTATCGCATAAGCCGTGGAAACAATGGATTGTTGAAAAACGAGACTGACAAAAAAAGGGGTTAAGTATTCATCCTCATCAACCTCAGTGATGCCATCGACATCTACTGTTGGAGAGCATCGTCATGAACAATCACATTTTGATCATTAATAGATGCTTGCTGGTGGTTCTTCGACACAACGGCTCAAATACCCCATTCAGTATAATTGAAGTGCACTTTGTAGCGCAAGGACGAAAGCACAGGTTTGGTCTACTATACGCCACATTTTACTGACTCCGAACAAAAGCTGGAACTTGAACAGAGGGAAAAAACCTAAAAATAGCCTTTGGATTTACGTGATTTCAACATATACATATTTATAGTTTAGGGTGCCTTAAAACAACATGTCATAGATCAAAGTATAATGAAAAACTTTGATCTATGAGCTAAACCATTTAAGAAGAAACTCTTAAAGAAAATTTAAGAAAAGAAAATATAAGAGAAAAAAGTGCTGCATTCTTACAGCTTGCGAATTTCTCCTACATAAAGAACGGGAACAGACCTATAGTTTCACATACAAAGTAATCCATTTCAGTTTCAGCATATGTTGTTTTGTGAATGTATTCTAGGAGTGGTTGAGAAACATTAAATGATTATGCAGAAAATTTTCAGAAAATAGATATTTTCAGTAATTTTTCAGTAACGTTATTTAAGAAAACTAGCTATAATCAACAGCAACGTTAACAAAAATTTTAAATATATAAGACTTCAAATTTTTTATGAAAAAGGTAAATTGCGATCTAGTGGACTTGTTAGTGCACAAAATAAAAATACATTTAAAAATATAAGAATTGAAGAACAAAAATACTCTTTACTTGTACTAAAGCTAAAATCTTGTGGACTTAAACACAAAAGGTTTATGTTACACAACTTGTGCCAGACCCGTAGGATTAACCCAAGGGGGGAGGGGGGTTATTGAAACAAAATTCAATAGTTTTGATTGTTTAATACTACCCTAATTAGAGTATCGACATTTTTATATAATAATTGCCTTTTATAAAGGATACAATGAAAAGGTTTTTACATTTTTTTAAAAGTTGTCATTGGCCTCATTCTATCCGAAAAAGCGCTCAGGTAGTGAAGTAGCATAAACTATTTTCGCTATATAAATTGTGACAGCTCAATGAACTTGTTCTGTGACTCTGCACGAAAGTTCCGCAACATGTTACTTCGCTACCTGAGCGCTTTTTCGGATAGAATGCAGCCATTGTCGTTTAAATTACCAAGAGGTTGCGATTCCGAGCCTCCAAACCATTGCAAAAAACTGAAAGCTTTCAATAAACTGCGTTTTCCAACATGGAGTAAGCCAACCAATACCAACGGTTCAATAAAGAATGCTAAAATCATGAATTGGTGGAAAAATTAAAATTTGGCGGTAAGACTTTCAAGGCGGTTCGAATCGGAAGGGTTTTTCATCATCTTGGAAATATCGTTATTTGCACCAGTACTCTCGAAATCGTATGTATCAATAATCCGAATATGCATCAAAATATATTTCTGTTTCTGGAACAACTTTTACAATCATACATACTAAACAAAAACTTTGAGCTATAAACATCTATACTACTATATAAAAGGTTTCTCACGTATCTGCGACGACGCTAAGCTTAAAAACTACTGATCCGATTTTAGTAATTCTTTTACTTATATAAAGCCACATGTTTAACCTAAAGTCATGCATCCTTAATTATTTTAAAACCACTCTTAAAAGTTATTAAAATTTAAAGTTAGTTAAATAGTTTTATAATCTATGAAATTATTACATGAATTAAATTTCGAGCTTTAGATCAAGTAAGTTTTTAAGAAGGCAATTTCCGCCCACAAATTAAAATGCAATATTTCGTACGTTTTTTATTAGGCTTAAATTTGCTAATTTAGTTTGTATGGTTACTGTCGGTAATTGTACTAGAAATGTGTGTCCACACCCCCTTTTACCGCCCACAAACCAATGAAAATGCTTTAATTAATACGGTTTTGGACATATAAGACCTAAATTTGGTATTTTGGTTTGTATGGTTACTGTCACAACTGTACAAAAAATTGGTATCCATGCCCCCTTTTTCCGCCCACAAATCAGTGAAAATGCTATATTTCAACCAGTTTTGGCCGTATAAGACTAACATTTGGTACTTAAGTTTGTATGATTACTTTCGGCAACTGTACTAAAAATGGGCGTTATCGCTATATAGCCACACCCAGTTTTTGAGAAATCATTAAAATTGACTACTAGGTCGATTGAGTTAAAATGTTGGCTTAGTTTGTATGATTACTGTCAGTAACTACTAAAAATTTGTTTTCACGCCCCCCTTATACCGCCCACAAACTAATGAAAATGTTTTATTTCAACGGTTTGGACGAACATTTTGTAATTTAGTTCATATGGTTACTCTCGGCAAGTGCACTAAAAATGGGCCTGTCCCACTTTAGTTAAACTCTGAGGGTCAGCGTGGAGTGAAGCAAAGTGCGCCAAGCTTAAGCTAAATTAAGCTGAAATTTTGGCAGTCGATTTGTTTTGAGTACGAGATGGTTTAAGGGAAATAATTTTGCCGCACCCCTTTTTTCCGCTTACAAAACAACAAAAATGCTATATTTCGCACGGTTTTGATCGCATTAGACTAAAATTTGATAATTTAGTTCATATGGTTACTTTCGGCAGCTGTAATGAAAATGGTAATTTGGTATTTCTTGACATTTTCGTATATGGCAGTGTGGCGGTCTGTGTCAGAACAACGTCTGCCGCGGAATACTAGTTGATGTATAAAATTGTATAATATTGGTGTAGAAAATGATTTGCTGTTTGACGTTCTCCTTTGTTTTTAGTGTGTTCGGGGTTTCTAATCCATTCTCCATTGAATGCGTTCGAAAAAGTTTGTAATAAGTTTTAAGAACGTATCCAATCTCATTCATTTGCTTTAAATGAGTTGAATTGCAACTGAGAATTTGTATGGGAAATGAGATGACTTCATTTCTAATTTGGCTGAATCTGCTGAAATGAGTAATTTTTCTCAATATTAACGTAAATCAGAAATGTAAAATTTAAGAACTTATTTCGCACGGTTACTTTTGGAAACTTTACTAAAAATGGGCGTGCCCCAATTTAGTTACGCCCACTTTTTGGGGAATAAGTGTGGAGTGAAGACTGTTTGGGTCATATTCAGAGCAGTAGTTTTTTAATAATTACGATTACTGTAATTGTATTTAAAAGTACTTCGATTATAATTACAGTAATATTAATCTTTATTTTTTTAAGATTACGATTACAATTTGTAATTGAAATTGTAATTTATATGTGATCAATTACGAAAGTATTATGTAAATACGAAAGTATTATGTAATAAAATAATTATTTACAAATAATTTACATAAAAGTATTATGTAAATACTTTCAGAATTAATTGCATATAAATTACAAATTCAATTACAAATTATAATCGTGTAACGAACCTCTTGTTGTTACCTTCAGGCTGAGGTATGCTCAGCGGGTGCAAGAGAGCTACACTACGCGCCGGAGAAAACATCTCAAATTTGAAATGTATGTTGTGCTCTTCATAACATGTCTTTCATACAACGTTGAACAACCTGAAGAAACACATTGTGATGAATATGACATGACTGATATTTATAATAATAATACTTCAGAAAGTTCTAATTATTTAAGTATAGCAAGGCCTTTAAGAGAACAAATAAAAAATAATATGTCAAGTTGAAAGTTATGTTTTTTTATTTCAATAAAAGTATAAAATAAACAAAAATATCAATTCATTTTTAAGGTACTTGCGCAGTAAATGACAAAAACTGTTTAGCGGTTTAACTGTTTTAGTAAATAAAAGTAAAAAAGTTAAAACTTTTAAAAAAAGTTAAAAAAAGTTAAATTTAAAAATTAAACTTACATTCAGTCATTTCAGTTTAAGGTAAATTAACATTACATTATTAAATTCCTGCTAAATAAAACTAAAACCTAAAAGTTAATTCACAGTCGTTTCCAATTTCAATTCACATGATGTTACCAAATACACGATATATAAAATAAACCCATTTAACGCCACTGTATTCTTTTGAGAACAACCGGTTTTTGTGCATGTATGCTTTAAATTCACTGTACTCAAACGAGTACAGCAGCGCTAAATGGGTTAAGATCAACTTAAAGTACAGCACACATCTTTGGTTTCAGTCGTAATTTCCAACTGACCTTAAATCTAACATATCTTTTTTAAATTTTACGAATAGTTTCTCCAATTTTATTTTAGTTATCTCCACGTTATACTTTTTTGAAGTAGAATTACGTCTTACAGAGCGGTTTGTATGAGGGTCATTTTCACGAATTATTTCAAAGTGATATTTGACACTTTGGGGTATACCTACAGCCTTTAATATTCATCGTACAAAGAAAGAAAAATGCCAAAATATCAGTTTTAGTGGGAATAAAACGAATATCTAATAAAATAGCAAAATCTAAGAAGATGAAAAATTCATATATTCGTATGAGGAATGCACAAGCTGCTTCAGTAGCTGCTTATGTTGTTTTTATGGTGGTTGTTGTTGTTGTTGTGTGTGTTTGTTTGGTTCATAATCATGTCGTTCCTTGTTGTGCTGCTTTTGCATGATACAAAAAACTACAGATAAAGTATTCCCGGCGCAACGAACAACATTTACTGCGCACCTCGTCATTGGTGCTCTTCAAATGTGACACTTGATGAATACATTCAAAAGAAAATGTCGAAAAGTGACGAAGATAGCAAAATGGAAACGAACAAACAGTCAAAATTCTGTCAGGCACATTAAGCAACTTAGCCGCTTTTTGTGTAAATCGGTAAAAAGGGAAAAACACCCCTACAAAATATGCAAATTTTTTCACAACCAGTACTAAAAAATGTATTTACTTTATTTTGGACATGTGCTTTATTTAACAATTTTTATTTCATTTCAGTAAAACAAGTTTTCATAAGAAAATGTAGGCATTTTAAAATCTTTATACCCTATGAATAAATTGTGACTACGTTGCAACCAAGGAGCACCTTGCACGTCACAGCAAAGATGGCGGACATGCGCAATACTTTATCTGTAGTTATTTGTATCATGCTGCTTTGTTCTTGTTGTTGTTGTTTTTATTAATATGTATGTAAAATATACATATATAAATCCACATCAGTCGCTAAAATTTTATTATATAAACGATCGGTTCGGTTGAAAACTGTGTGCACTTCTAAAAGCGCTGAAGCGGACCGTTTCGTTGTCAGCAAACTATGCATTGTGTGTTTCACATAAGCGTACCATTTATTAAGTTGTATATTAATGTTGATTTTATATGATTTAAATACAAATTCTAAATGTTTGATAGTTTAAATCATACTTGATTTTAAATACAAATTCTAGTTGTTTGATACTTTAAAATCTTTTATTGAGCTTAAGGTCAGGTTAGAACAATAAAAATGCTCTAACGAATTTTTTCCAAAGAAACAACAACAACAAAATTTTCAAGGATGAGAATATGAAAAGAAAAACATCACTAGCTGGTTAATTGGTTAGCTTTTTGATTAACTAGTTAGAGCAATCAATTGTTTTAACCTGACCTAAAGCTCAATAAACGATTGTAAACTATCAAACAATTAGAATTTGTATTTAAATCATAGAAAATAAACATAATAAATAACAGGCTATATAGAAAACTTTAAGTTGTGTATTAATTTTATTTGTTGTTAAACAAATGTAACTTTTTCTTAAAATGGTTTTTATTAAGTTGCAACAATAAACTAAACAATAAACGGCAAGTCAACTGCACTACCTTGATTTCAATACAAGATTCAATGCATATTTCAGAGCTTTTTGGCGAAAAGGTGAAAAAGAGAGGGGAAAAAAGATAAGAACAAACGACGCATCAAGCGAATATGACATACATTTCAATTCGATTCTTGATAAATATAAAAAATGACTTTACAATTATATAGATAACGGTTTAAAGGCACAAACACATGGCGTTTTCATATTAGCAAATCAGACGCTGCTGTTTTAAGTATCGTTTAGCTGAAACAGTGACATTCATAGCTTGTTGGGTTGTAATACAATAGAGAATACAGATGCATGTAGCTAGAGAGTATGTGGCTACAAAAAAATGTACTACTATAAGCCAAGGTTGCCAGTTAAAGTTGAAAACAATTCCGACAAAAAGTTCCCTTTTTGACGGTAACATAAATTAAATACAACAAAAATTAAAATGGTAAAGATAAAACAAAAAAATTTGTCCTGCAATAAAACAGTATAAAAAAAAATCCCACGATCATTAAACATCACCACAAAAATACCACGCGTTTTAAAAATACCAGCACAAATTCCATATGCATTTAAAATTGCCACAAAAATATTCGCATTTAAATATTCCACAATAAGTCCCATATGCACAAATAATTGAAAAAACATTTAGAAATACCACAAAGAAATTTTGCTTATTAAAAAAGAAAAAAAAATTTTAAGAAGAATATTACCAAACTCCCACGGAATTTCAAAAAATACCCCACTGAATTCCCACGCCAATTAAAAAATACCACGCTGAATTAAAAAATTTAATAGGAATTCCCAAAAACAGAAATTCCTAAGGGCAATTAAAATTTACACCGAATGGAATTTTTCCAACATTACTGGCAACAGTAGCAACGTAGCTGCTAATATTGTTGTTTTGATTCTGCAAGCGCTGCAAAGGGTCGTTCTTCACTCGGCAATTCTATGAGCAATAATTGCTTTCGCCACAAGTAGTTTGTGGACTACTCGGGCTTAGAGCGGACTTTCTTAAACCACCTCATACGGGCGAATAATCGACAAACTGCTTGCGGCAAAAGCAATTATTGCCGAGTGAAAAGCGGGACAAAGACATCTTGCTACCATAGCAAGAGAATTATTGCTTTCGGAGCAATAATTGCTTTCGCCGCAAGCTCGAGATTTTTCGTGTGTGACGAGTGAAAAGCGGGACATAGTAAGCAAAGTTATGTTTATTTTCTGTGGACGATTCGGTTCATCCCCTCTAACGCTGCTCAACCGCTGTGGTCTTGCTCTTCTCTGTGCGTCGTTGTTTTAGATTTGCTTGGTAATTGTTGTTGGTTCAGTTAGCTGAATTTTTTTTAGATGTTCTTAATTTTTACTCGACATGAACAGCTGAATTTGACAACTAGCTCTTTCTCTACTTTTTACTTCATTCCTCTCCGAGTTGACCCTACCAGTTATTCTGCCATGAGTGTAGCCAGATGCATGTAGCTAAAGAGGCAGTATGTATGTATACTACGCAGGTTAGCACATGCGTTACTAAGCATTTGAAAACTCCATTTATTTTTTAAATACCATAATAAATTCGAATTATTTATATTATGCATTATATTTTTTCCATATTAAAAATTTATTTTGTTAACTAAAATTTTAATTTTAAGTTACATTTAAAATATACATATATGTATATGCTCTTTATAACAGTAAAAAAATTATTCAAATTTACCCATATTTATTTCCATTAATTAAACATAACTTTGAATTTCATTTAGTTTTAACCAACAAAACAAATGAACTAGAACAACAAATTCATCACCAAAAATATCAAACGAAAACTTTTTATAAAACAAAAATTTTTACATGAATTTAATTGTGAGCTTTTTAGATCAGGTAAGTTTAAAGAAGGACAACAACAACAAATTTGTTTTTGAATAATTTTTATTTAGAAAATGAAACGCTTTAAAATAGTTTTGAAAAATAAAAAAAAAACAGAATTTTTCTCTATTACTGTGTAACAAGGAATTCTACGTCTATACTTACGATACTATCGAAGCTGTGTCTTTTTCTATACGAAAACTTATCTTTTGCTAACCTTTTATTTTTTTCTTTTAATTTATTTGATTTTTCAGTTTGTGCCACTAGTTTTCCGATATTTTCATTTATTGCCTTTAAAATATCCATATGTTTTTC
Source organism: Dichetophora obliterata (assembly GCA_963920525.1). Lineage (NCBI taxonomy): Eukaryota > Metazoa > Arthropoda > Insecta > Diptera > Sciomyzidae > Dichetophora > Dichetophora obliterata. The sequence goes on along the minus strand of OY986436.1, from coordinate 155,411,617 downwards.
TTGGTAAGAGCTTTGATTGCTCACTTGTCTTCTAAGAAGATTGTCTTTGTTTTCCTTATTTCGTTGGCGGCAATTTGATGAACTTGGAACGTTCTCTACGGCACTATTGGCGTTGCTATCATCCATGGCAAAATCATCCTCGCTGACACAATTATCGCTTACATGAGCAAGCGGTGCAGTCGGAGTTTCTTGATGAGCAAAATTTGGCAACCGTATTCGATGACGCTCATTCCACCCACAGCTTCTTCCATTTTCATCAACTGGCTCACTTGCTCTCCCAGCGGACTAAGTGAGTAGTACCGCGCAGGGCCCCGGCCGGTGCCGGACATGCTAGCTTTATTTTTGCGCATCTTGCATTTAAGGTGCGTTTTATAGTCGGCCCAAACCTTCGTACATGTTGTTTTAGTTTATTTAATTTAGCTGTGAATTGACCGACCAACATACCTTTTTCCAAGCAGCCACGCCTTGGAGGTCCGTTGGAGTTCCACTCCTCTGCCAAACTCGACTCCAAAGGTTATTCGATGTAGTTTTTGCATTTGGTGTTTTTATATGACCTCTTGCCAAATCAGGATGAGTTTCCATAAATTCAACAATTTTCTCAAATTGTTTTTGGTTTGTTTACTTTTGTGTGGACGTCCTGTTAATAAAAAAGCTTTCAGTAAGAAAAACTAACAAAATGATTAATATTTCAATAACTTACATCTTTTCGCATTGAATTCGTTTGGTAAATACTTCGCACAAAAAATCTGAAAATCTAGCTTGTTTGACATTCGCATTCGAGTAACAGAGTCCTGCCAATTGCGTTTGCGTAAAGGGATAAACTTAAATGCGAAAATACCATATTTTAATGCGAAAAACGCATATTTTAATGCGATTGTCGAATTACAGAGTATCATTTGTCCAAATACGAAAAATTTCACATTCGCATCGCGTTACAGAGTAACCCCCCTGTTTGCTCGTTCCGTCGGGTTTTCCTGGGGATTACAAAATCAGCGCACAAGATTGACCATTTTGGGTAAGTGGTCAATCCGCGATTTGGGTAAGCATTTTACCAGCGGGACTTTGTTGGCTTGGCTTGTAGCGTTGGCACGATTCGCAGCGACGCACATATCGACCGATATCACGGAACATGCCTGGCCAATAGTACCTATTGGCTATTCTCGCAATCGCTTTCCGTATTCCTAAATGGCCAGTGCATGCACTGAAAAAATTCCATGGGCTATCATGGTTCTCTTTGAGTACTCTTTCTCTTGAAAAGGTGGGTACGCAGTTTCCATGAAACACAATCTTCATCATGTGCTTGACTTGCTATATGCCGGTACATTTGCCCATCTTCGACGACATATTCTGGGAACTTCTCAGGGCTATCCAAAACTTCTTGCATCTTCTTACGTATCCAGTTGCATGTTTCCTCTTGCGTTTGATTCATATCTGTTTTCCGCAACGTCTCTAATGGCTGTCGCGATAAGGCGTCGGCGACTACGCTGAGTTTTCCTTTGCGATACTGGATATCAAAATTATGTTGCTGCAGTTCCAACGCCCATCTGGCGATACGACCGGACAGACTCTCGATCGAGTTCAACCATTTCAACGAAAAATGGTCTGTTATTACCGTGAATTTATAACCCTTGAGATAGGGCCGCATCTTACGGATTGCCCACACTATCGCGAGGCATTCTTTTTCTGTTGGTGAATAGTTACATTCCGCCTTGTTCAGGTGTCGGCTAGCATATGCAACCACCCTCTCCTCGTCTCCTTGGCCTTGCGTCAGAACGGCTCCGAGACCGAAGTCACTTGCGTTGGTTTGTAGGGTAAACTTTTCGTCAAAGTTTGGGCATGCCAAGACTGGTGCCTCTGTTAGCTTTCTCTTGAGTGTATCAAAAGCTTCCTGTTTGCTCTCACTCCACTTCCAATGCTTTCCTTTTCCTAACAGTGTCGTAAGTGGGTGGACTATCGTCGAAAACTCGGGAACAAAACGTCGTTACCAAGAAGCTATTCCCAAAACTCTTCGTAACTCCTTCGTATTGGTGGGAGGCTTCAATTATTTTATGGCCGATATCTTCTCGGGGTCCGTGTGTATCCTTGGATGCTCACCACATGACCTAGGTACTTGGTTTCCTGTTTGAAGAATTCGCATTTCTCCGTGTTTATCTTCAAATTCGCTGCTCGTAGTCTACGGAACACCTCTTTCAAATTCTGCATATGTTGTTCAAATGAGCTCCCAGTGACAATAATATCGTCTAAATACACGAACGCGTGTGGTTACTTATCGGGACCAATCACCTGGTCTAACGCTCGCTGGAAGGTTGCCGGTGCTGAATGAAGCCCGAAAGGCATCACTCGCCATTAGAAAAGCCCGCGACCGGGTACCGTAAATGCTGTATATTGTATACTGTCTTTATCCATCGGAATCTGCCAATAACCATTCTTGAGATCGAGGCTGCTTATATATTTTGCATCACGCAGCCGATCTAGTATGTGGTGAATTCTTCGTATCGGGTAAGCATCCGGAATGGATTTTGCATTCAATTGCCGGTAGTCCACGCATAGTCGCCATTTTCCTGTTTTCTTCATTACCAGCACTATCGGAGCGCTATGAGGGCTGTATGAGGGCTCAATGCAGCCTTTTTCTATCAATTCATTGATTTCTTGGTTTATTATCGCTTGCATTGCGAGGTTTTTGGGAAAGTATCTTTGTTTAATCGGTCTATCATCCTACATAACAATTTTGATGTTGGACAGACCCTTTAGTTTTTCAAACTCATCCAGTTCTTTCTTCAAGAAACTTTCTATTAACTCCGCCTCCGTTGCTTCTTCTTCTCGCACCACCGTGTATAATGGGGAATCCCTAGCACCTGTTGTCGCCTCGTTATTTTTCAACGTGATAGTGTGGCCACCACATGAAAAGGTTGCCTGAATTTTAAGTAGAAAGTCCATTCCCAAAATAACATCGTCTACTACATTCGGTAGGACGTGTAACGGAATACTGCAGCTATCATCTCCCAACTTTATATCCAGAACCAGTGCTTCGCGCACGGTTCGTAAAGAATTGTCCGCCATACGTACGATGATATTTTCTTCTATTTTCTCTGCCACGTGTGCCATTTTCTCTGCTAGTTTTTCACTTATAAAACTCCTGGTTGCCCCTGTATCCACAGTGGCCTCTACAACTTCTTCTCCTAGGGAAATATTTGCAAAAATGTACGTCTTGTCGTGCTGCAGACTTTCTACGGGATGCGAGGGACCGTGACTGCGTTCCCCGATAGGCCTCGTCTCTATCGGGTGTTCCGTCCGTTTCCCGACTGCCGACGACAGCAGTCATTTATCCATAGGCCACGCTTTCCACACTCCCAGCAGAACATTACCCATGGGTTCCGACATTCGTACCGCCTGTGACCATCTCTGCCACATCGTCTACATGCCGTCTGGGGGTTAATAGGTGCCTCCGGCGCTTGCGTGACCATGCGACGACGTTCTTCTCTCGGCCGCTGAGCCGGTGCTGCTCATGTCGATGCCGTGTTCGCATGAATGCATTCGAAGTCTTCGGCCAGCGCTATAAGCTTATAAGCTTACAAAGTCCTTCCTCTTAATATAGAGTTTGTACTCTTGCCGAGGTTCTTTCGATTCTTTGGCCTTCGTCGTTGCTTGAATTTCGCATTAAATTTTGCAACGCCAAAACGTAATCCTTGAAGGATTCTCCAGCGCGCTGATGTCTTTGCCTGATATCATCATCTAACCTCTCGAAATATCTAACCGGTAAGAAAAAATGTAAAAAGTCTTCTTTGAAACTCCTCCACTCTAGCCACATGCGATTATTATTCCGAAACCATGTAAGAGCTCGGTCTCAAAGCAATTCGGGCATTGGTCGGGGAAGCTAGTCTTTTCCCAGACCATACACTTCTGCCAGTTCTTCCACGCGCTCGATAAATGCGAGTGGGTCTTGGCCACCGTCGTATTTTACAGACCACTTTATAACCTGGTCAATCACTGCTGCGTATGGATTGTGGCTTCCTTGCAACCCAGATGGAGGCGGTACTTCGGCCAGCCTTTCGTTATACGCCATATAGGCGAAATCTCTATTCAGCTCGGGTTCCACTGCGAATGCCGAAAACTTCTTCCTAAGTTCCTCCACCGTTCCTTCTCCACTCAGATTAAAATCTTTTGCGTACGCTATCAAGTCGTCACGTCGCAGTTGATAGATCCATGTTGTTCGCACCATGTTTTCTAAGGGTTTCTAGTTTCTGCGTTGTTTTCCTGATATTTTCTCGTTTCTGCGTTGTTTTCTTGATGAAGTCCCTGCTCGGGTGCCACTTGTAACGAACCTCTTGTTGTTACCTTCAAGCTGAGGTATGCTCAGCGGGTTCCAAGATTCTTGTGCAAGAAATTACACTTTGATTTTATTTTTGATTTAAATTAATTATTTTAATTTGTTTTTGTTCTTTATTATTAGTTTACAATTTTTATTTTCACTCTTCACTGTCTGCCTGTTTTCTCGTTATGTTGTCGCTGCTACACTCAACAGGCGAGCCTTCGAGCTTCGGACGCTGTTGCGGGATGAATACTTAGAGAACGCGGGCTTACAAGCCACGGACTTTGTACTCTTTCACTAGAGCAGGAGGGCTTACAAGCCGCTGACACTGCTTAAAAAAAAATGGTAGAAGTAGGTGGCCTACGAAACTACTTTGCTGCTTTTCTGCAGGTGGGCCTACAAGCCACCGACTTTGCTGATGTGGATATAAACAGGTGGGCCTACAAGCCACCGACTCTGCTGATTTTGTCGGTGGGCCTACAAGCCAACGATTCTGCTAATGCTTATTTAAAACACGTGGGCCTAAAAACCAACGACTCTGTTTTGCTGATTTTCTAGTTGACTTGCTCACCGTATCCACTTCTTCACTGTCACTTTCCGAGTTCACTTGCGTGAGTGTCGCGATTGATTGCCAGATCTCTGCCTTTTATAGTCTCCCTCTGACTGCCGTTCTTCGCCTTGTTGGGTTTAGCTCGTCAACAACATCCCGTAACTTTGTATCGTTGTTGACAGCTGCTTGCATTTTTGTTCGTCAACAAAGCATTTTGCTCGTCAACAACGTATCGCAATAGGCAACTAAAGATCCAATCCTAAAAAAGAAGTGTCCTAAGTGAAGAGTGGAATCAGATTGGAGCTGAAGTTTTTAAAAAGTTGGTTGCACCCTATTCAAAAAGGCTGCAGGCAGTCATATAAGAAAAAGCATTGGCAACAAAATATTCAATTCTTAGTTTTAGCATTGAATTCCTTATCTGCCCGACTTTCAATGAGAGCTAGTTTTTAAAGCTTTGGTTTGATTTAATTTTGTCTTACCATTATGTTCTATTTTTTTAACTATATTTCTGTTTAATTTTGCTCACCAACAAAGAACGTTTTGAAAAAAATATTTACTCCAAGTTTCTTCTTACATTTTCATTTCTGAAACCAATGCGAAAGTGCTAAGAAATGCCTGCCCGACTTTCGTTGTGAGCCACTGTACATATTTCCGCCTAGCCGCCGCAATTGATTTCAACTGGACAGCTGAATATTTAAGTGATTATCGTGAAATGTAATATTAAATATGTAATATACAAGGTGATTGTGCTTTTTAAAAAATTCAATTCATGATCGTAAAATGTGTATGATGCAATACCCAGCGGTTCGAAATGGCAGCAGCTGACCTAGAATCACGATTGAAGCGCTCCATTACTGTTGCTTGTCCAGCAGGAAAGAAGCACACACTTCGAAATATTGTTTCTCTCTGGGTTTCTCTCTGGGTTTCTCTCGAAACAAGCAACCTCAGAGACAAAGTTTTGTGGTTTTCTTTGTTTGTTCTTTTGTCGGCAAGCCAATTTTTTTTTTATTCAGTTGCGATTTAGTTTCAGAAGTGAAAGTGCGTTAAAGTTGTATCGTATCATGATTAATACTTAAATATCCAGGTAAGCAAAAGTTAACAAAATGAATAAAAATATAAGCGGAATAAGCACAAGACATTTTCGGCGTTTAAAAAAAAAGAATTAGATGATAATAGCTTAGAAGGAAAATGTGCAAATAATTTGATTTCAAGCCCATATGAAATCATTGAACAAAATTATTGTGTTCAAGATAATTGTGAACAAGAGGAAGGTGCATCTTCTTCTGCCTCAAGTTTGTTATTAAGAAATTTTAACGAAAGTTCCGAAAAATCTATTAGCGACAAACTTGGTGAATGGTGTAAAGAGCACAAATAATAATAATAATAATAATAATAATAATAATAATAAAAATAATAATAATAATAATAATAATAATAATAATAATAATAATAATAATAATAATAATAATAATAATAATAATAATAATAATAATAATAATAATAATAATAATAATAATAATAATAATAATAATAATAATAATAATAATAATAATAATAATAATAATAATAATAATAATAATAATAATGATAATAATGATATTAATAATAATAATAATAATAATAATAATAATAATGATAATAATAATAATAAAAATAATAATAATAATAATAATAATAATAATAATAATAATAATAATAATAATAATAATAATAATAATAACATTCTCTATTCTATATAACATTTTTACAGAAAAAAGTAGAGGTGTAAAGAATTTTCATATATGTATATCCTTAAGAACTCAAAATTTTTCTCTAATCAATTTTATATTTCAGGTCTGAAACGTTTACATTTTAAATTCTGAATATTAATTTTTATATTATTGCAGGCGCATTCAAAAATGAAAACTTGGGCTATCCGGGCTTGGAGACAGCGGTCAGAAAAGGAATTAGAAACTATAAAAATAAATTTTATAAGAAAAATAATAAAACAAAAAATGACAATAAAACAAAGTAAATTTTGAAATAAACGTTTTTGTTTGTGCAGGTTAAGTAAGCATAAGCACAATTGATGAAGTTTTTTTTTTTTGTTCTTCCATTTCGTGTTCAATGCACAAAGTATGCTTCCTATTAACCCGTTACCGCTCAGCGTTATCATATGATAACGCACTCATCTCTTCTTATGTTCATTCAATCCCAAAGAAATACAGAGAACAAGATGCGTTATCATATGGCAATAATTTGCGGTATAAGGTTAAACAAAAACGCGAGTAGGAGCGCAACTGTTCAAATTATGTTTTTTTCTAGCTAACTCCGCAGTGTGCTTTGATCATAGGAAAAAAATTATTTGAATTGATAACTTGAAAAAAAGTTGTAAGAGAGCGTGGTTTGCTCATTGCTATGCCTCTCGCTGTTTATGCACTGCATCATACATTCCATTACACAATGGTTGGCATCCCCCGCTCACTCCACCGGTCAATATAATTTTGTCCTCTCTCTCTCTCACGCTCTTTTTCGAAATCAACTTCGAACTGCTTCTTTCCTAGGACATGCCAATGTTAAAAGAAGCACGTTTGGCAAGGAGGATGCAAGCGCTTGCTGATTCCACAGCAGCGCTGCCAGAAGTCTATTGAAGCGCTCTTTCTCCCGCTGGGTATGGCTCGCCATGTACACGTGTTCGTTGTTTCTTGCACTCTTATAGCTTATGGCAATCGTCAAAAGAAACTGTTGTAATACTCTTAGAGCAGGAGTAAAATTAGTCTGTATTAATATTGTTGCCATAAGGCATACGATTTATCAATTTACTTGATAGTAAAACAGAATAAGCAATCCATACTTTACAGCCGCTAAATTCACATATAAGTAACTGTTTATTAGACCTGTCCACGAAATGTATGAGATTTTTCAAAACTCATATTTTTTAATGAGCACTTACAGTTTAAGAATCACTCAATGATTGAAATAAGAACTGTGAAAAAAGATTTTGAAAAACCTTTGCCAAAATGTTGCTCAACGCGGTTGAAGTCAGGATTTTGGCAATTTTCGAAAATTTTAAAGGTATACGTACAAACAAAATTTTAAATAATTTATTAGTAAATATAAGAAATATCTAAAAGCGCAATCTTTGAGCTAAATGGTCAAGCATATAAGAAAAAATTCAAAAAGTGAAAATTATTGAGCCGTTTACTTTCTGTAGCCTCTAGAAATCAAAAAATTCAGAAAATTTTCGCAATTTTTTTTTCAATTCATTATATTTTTTCAAAATTATTGAGCCGTTTACTTTCTGTAGCCTCTAGAAATCAAAAAATTCAGAAAATTTTCGCAATTTCTTTTTTCAATTCATTATATTTTTTCGAAAAAAAATTTTTATATACGTTTGCATATTTTTATATATTCTTGGAACAATAAGGTATAAAAAAAATGTAGGTTAAGAATTTTTGGATGTGTCATTAGTCACTAAACAATTAATTTCTTTATGAAAGGTCTGACTTAATGATTCGTTATGTGTCTTTGTTTGTTGTAATGGTGTATGCAAAGTACTGGTTCGTATCCAGTATTCCAACTTCAGCTCCATATAACGATCTTCAGTTGATCTTTAGTCTTGACAGGTTAGTTAAATCTTCGTTCAAATAAGATATGATTAATTATAATAATTGAATTAAACATAAAAAGTTCATAAGTTTTTTTTTACAAATTTACAGATACAAGAGTATTCACAAAAGTGCTGCTGATATAGCGTTGAAAAAAATTAAGCAACCATTTTTGGTACCTAGGTGAAGAATTAGTTGGTTTAGCTTTTTATGATGTATCATTAAGCTACGAAACCCGAAATAATATGGTGCACGCCATCAGAAACAATCCTGGCAATACCACTAGGGCCAAAAAAGCACCAGCTTTTATTATCAACAACATATCAGATCTAAAGTTGGAGCATTTTGTAACAAAGAACACACTCTTTTTTTTTTGAGAAGCTGCAGCTATCAGTTGAATTTATGGACGATGCAGTAGACAATTGGGAAAACAACAAATCTTATATAAATGGGCTTTTAATTGTTAAAAATTTACAAATAGTGAACGACGTTGCAGAGAAAGGAGCAGCCTTAATAACATCATACAACTCAAGTGCAACGAAGGATGAAGAGCAAAAACAATGTTTGCTTCAAGTCGTAGCTGATCATAGAAAAAATCTGCCACATATAACTAAAACTAAACTATTTAAGTCAGACCTTTCATAAAGAAATTAATTGTTTAGTGACTAATGACACATCCAAAAATTCTTAACCTACATTTTTTTATACCTTATTGTTCCATAATATATAAAAAAGATGCAAACGTATATAAAAATTTTTTTTCGAAAAAATATAATGAATTGAAAAAAGAAATTGCGAAAATTTTCTGAATTTTTTGATTTCTAGAGGCTACAGAAAGTAAACGGCTCAATAATTTTCACTTTTTGAATTTTTTTTTATTTGCTTGACCATTTAGCTCAAAGATTGCGCTTTTAGATATTTCTTATATTTACTAATAAATTATTTAAAATTTTGTTTGTACGTATACCTTTAAAATTTTCGAAAATTGCCAAAATCCTGACTTCAACCGCGTTGAGCAACTTTTTGGCAAAAGTTTTTCAAAATCTTTTTTCACAGTTCTTATTTCAATCATTGAGAGATTCTAAAACTGTAAGTGCTAATTAAAAAATGTGAACTTTGGAAATCTGGACAGGTCTACTGTTTATATATATCTTGTAATATCGTTTTATTAAAGACTCAATAAAGTACTACTACTACTACTAAGGTGCGCATAATGATAAGCGCCAAAGGCAACCATCGTTCACACACGTAGACTTACATACTAGATTAAACTCCAATATAATCTCACGCAACATACAAATTTTGACAGATAGTTTACGCGCATGAGTGTTCACAACGTTCACAATGTTTACATGTCAGTTACATGCTTAGATGCAAACTCTTATAGCGCATTCTTTTCTGGAAAAAAATTCTGCATTTTTTCTGACTTCTTCAAGAGTTCTGCATTTTTCCCGTTCTTTCTAAAAAAAAATGTTGAAAAGCCAGAATTTTCTGACCTGCAAAATTCGGCGGTTCTGCATTATGCTCTCTAGTTATACCAACATAAAAACAAAAAAAAAAATAATTTGGACATTAATATGTTGCAATTTTGAAAAATTTTTGAAATTGAATCCAAATAAATTTTGATTAAAGTGGTTAGTTTTAATAAAACTGGACAGCTCGATGAATATTTTCTAAAAATTCCATGCAGTCGGCACTATACATAACCTCAATCGTAAATACATCGGATTTCAAAACAACAGTGCAGCCAATATAAAATGAAAAATGTTGCATTTTTTCCATTCTTTTCACAGCTCAAAAGGTCAACATTCTGTAAATTAAGGTCAGAATCTAAAAAAATCTGCATTCTATTTAGTTGATAGTTAAAGAAAATTAGGGGAAATCGATTAGAAAATAACGAAGAAATTTGTTTGCAAAATCAAAACTTGGAATTTCAGTAATTTTTTTTTCTCATTCCGAGACGATGACCTTGCCTCAAGAAAATACGTTGACTAAAAAATTCTTAAGTTTTTAAAGTATCGCAATAGTTTTGATATCAAAATAGCGGGAATTTTTTTTCATACTATCTGTAAAAAATACCAGCAAAAAAGCTTTCGTATACTGTTGTTTATCTTAATCTACGACTCTTCATACAAATATACGTTGTACTGAGAAAATATTTTGTTTTTGAGTTATTGGAATAATTTTTATGTCACAATAATTGGAATTTTTCATAATTTACTATTTGTTAAAAATTTCAGCATCATAATATATGTATTAATATAATGCATGTTACATAAAAAAATGCTTTTAAAAGGCGAAAAATGTGTATGCTATTTTTTTGCTCATCTTGTCAATGTCTAAAATTCACTCTTTCATCTTGTGTAGTGTCATAGCAGAGCCAGCTAACGGTACGCTAGTTTTTAATAACATAAAGACGTTTTGTGTTTCGTTTGTTTCGTTGATTCATTCTTTTGTCACAAACATTTCGTCATAACCAAATGTAAACAATGTACTCACTGGCCAGCTAACCTAATTAGCAGCACGAGGGCAAGCGCATCACAAATGCAAGCGCGGCATAATTTATTAAAACCAATCATGAGTCAATGACGAAACGAAGGGGAAACTAGAAAAACAAAACAAACAAATTGTAAGAATGAAATTGTAGGGAGGAGTTTCAAGAAATAGTGTAAGAATTTGTAATGATTGTAACATAATTAATAGTGGTATTTTTGCTTTAAATACCAGAGCATTTTAGAAATAAAGACAGATAGTTAAATATTAAACTTGAATGAAGTACATGAGTTTGATTATTCTATTTTTCGAAAAGTACGGCACTTTGGCCATAACATAGCTCAGCCCTATCTTTGGCAATTTTATTCATCCTGTAAACTTCAGTCACGACAAATAAAAAGATATCACATGGCGATCCTGTCCCAACGATCCTGCATCCTGAAAAATTGTTCCTGATCCTGCCCCAATGATCCTGCATCCTGAAAATTGTTCCTGAAACAACAATAATAGTACGCATATTGAAGCATGTCAAGCTGTAACGAGCAAGAAGAAATTGATAAAATATTCAAAAAGTGGTCTTGTTACGCTCAAGAGCAACTCCAAGAGGAATACGTGCCGCAACTAGTTACCACTGCAACTGAACCTATCCAAACGTACACACCAACACCGATCCATGCCGGCCCAAAGGCAATAACTATTGAACAATACAAGGAAAGAACAGCAGCGCAAAATAAAGAACTTAAAGAGTATAGAAGATTCCAAACCGCAGCTCAGGAGAAACCAAAGAGACCACGAAGAGGCCGAAGGGTAATAGCAAGACAAAGGATTGCACAATTACATAATATAATACCTTTGGTAAAAGATTCGACACAAAATAGGCAGCTAATAAACCAAATTCAGAAAGAAAAATTAAACTACGGCAGCCATGGGATGGTTCAGCAACAAGCAAGAGGTCGTCACCAACAACAACAGCAACGCTAACACCAGCAATAACAACGAAGGCAGCAATTTTTTTTATTTCATTACTATTTTAAGTGCGATATTTATGATTGCGACTATTCTATATATAATCAATAGATACTATAAGAATTATGTAAGAAAACAAATGTTGCGAAACATAGGCAACTCTGTATAAAACATTAATATCACAATAAAAATAATTGGATAAATTTTGAATTTTAACATATTTTAAATAATTTAATAAAGAAATTAAAAACATCAAATAAAAAATTATGATAAAATTCGCCACAAAAAGTTACTACCAAGGATGTTTTGGAATACTTTTCAGTAAATATTGCGAAAATTGTCAACAAAAAATTATAGACATAGGTAAAATTAGATATATGGCACATAAAGGCAAAGCATGGCATCGTGAGTTCTTTAAATGCAAATGCTGTAATAAAAACCTTATAAAGACAGGTTTCGTAGAACACGAACCGCACTTAATATGTGAAAAATGTAATTATATATACGAGTATAATGTCTGTTATGCACAATAAAACTCAAGAGTATCGAAAATCGAGCTATGACTGCGCGAGTTTTTCTATAAATATAAATGGAGACAGATTTAGCAAATGAGATATTAAAAAAATTAAAAAAAGCACCAAATAGGCAATACACACAAAAATATATTAGGGAGATAAGAAGTAGACTAGATGAGCTAAGAAAATCAATAATTGAGACAAAAGGAAAAGAGGATTTAAAACTTTTCGAAGACAAAGCTAAGGCAATAGAAGAATTTCTCATAGAAAAAGGTGAGCTAATGGATAATAATAACACAGAAGATCAGAATCCAATATTAAATATTATGTCAGCTTTTAATTTAGAAACGGCTCTAAAGGCCATACCAATATTTAATGGACAGCATAAAGAATTAGAACCATTTTTAAAAATTACAGAATTACTACATGAATCTTATACAAATGACGCGAAGAAAACCTTAATCGAATTTATCACTAGTGTAAAGCTTAGTACAGTAGTTCGTACGGCTTTAGGTTCAAATGTAGCATCATTCGAAGATCTTAAAACACGTTTACAGGCAAGATACAAGAGCAATGTAACAATCGCTCAAATCCACACACAGTTAGCACAAACAACTCAGAAAAATAACTCAGTTATAAATTTCAAAGACAAAATTTTGAATCTAGTATCAGAACTTAATAGTTTACAAATAAAAGAGTTAGGAAACAGTGCAACAAGTGAGCAAAAAGGAGTGATAGAAACCATGAATGAGAAATACGCTTTAACACTTTTCAAAAACGGTTTAGATGATCGTTTAAAGACTACATTGTTTGCAGCCCAACCTAACAGTTTCAACACAGCAATAGACATTGCACAGGAAGTTGAACGCGACACTCAAAACAATAGCTCCAGAATTTTTAACTACCATGCAAACCCTAACAGACAACATCCTAGACGGAACTATAATGATATGAACAACACTCAAAACGTAAACAGAAATAGCAATTTCAATAATAATATAAACAATTTAAGGTACAGTTCAAGGCAGCAAAACAACTACAATAGAAGTAACAACAACTTCAGATACAACTCAAATCAACAACACAATCAAAATAGATACAATAACAACAACAGAAATTTTACACACAACAAGAACACTGTCAGAGGAAGATACAATAACAACAACAGTAGGAATAACAACCAAAGATATTCCAACCAAGGAGGTAACAGACACCATATGCGTATAATAAACAACCAGGGAACATGGATGGCCCGGAGGAAAATTTTCAAGCACCTCCGGATGGCCAACAATAAATAAAAGAAGAATTTGCTTTATATCAGAAAATCTTACCAATTACGTTACTCTAAAATGCAAACAAACAAATCGTGCTTTGACATTTTTATTAGACACGGGTGCAGACATTTCTATATGCAAAGAAGTTGACGCAAATTTTGAAATAAACACTAATAGCAAATGCAGACTATCAGGCATAACTAACGAAGAAATACACTCGTTAGGTGTCACAAAATTGACACTATGTCTTGGAGAACACCGTGCTGAAAATAACTTTCACATAGTTAATAATGATTTTCCTATCACAACAGACGGAATTTTAGGTAGAGATTTCTTGATTAAATACACATGCAGCATAGATTACGAGACGTTCACAATAAAAATTCCAATAGGCAACACTGATTATATAGTACCCATAATTACGAAAATTCCAGAACAGACACTTTATAGAATAGCCCCTAGATCAGAAATGATTTTTCCAATCAACTTAAACATTGAAGAAGATTGTATAATTCTAAACCAAGAACTTGCAGAAGGTGTATTTCTAGCTAATTCGTTAGCATCCCCCAAAGGTATTTGCCACATCAAAATAGTGAACATAAACGACAAAGAAGTAATTTTGAATAAGATTAAACCACAAACTGAAAAGCTAAACGAGTACACAGTCATGAACGCATACAGTAAAATGACTAAGGACACAGACAACCAACGTTTTAAAAAATTAATGACAGAATTAAAACTGGACAACAACGCTGAAATAGAATTAAAAAATATATTCAGAAAATATCAATCTATTTTTCACCTAGAAGGAGAAAAACTCACAACCAACAATTTTTATTCTCAAAAATTAAACCTATCAGACACAACACCAGTTTATATAAAGAACTACAGGCTACCCCATTCACAATATAACGAAATAAACGACCAAGTTACAAACTTAATAGACAATGACATAATTGAACCATCAGTAAGCCCATATAACGCACCATTATTGTTAGTACCAAAGAAAAGCAATGATGACAAAAAGAAATGGCGTTTGGTAGTAGATTTCAGAAAACTGAACGAGAAACTAATCAATGATAAATTTCCACTGACAAGATTAGAAGACGTTTTAGACATGTTAGGAAGAGTTAAATACTTTACAACGTTAGACATGACGAGCTCTTTTCATCAAATACCGTTAGACAAATATTCACGACAATTAACAGCGTTTTCAACACAAGATGGACATTATCAATTTAAACGTTTACCTTTTGGACTTAAGATATCTTCAAACAGCTTTCAGAGAATGCTTACAATAGCTCTGAGCGGTTTGAATTCAGAGGCTTTTCTTTATGTTGATGACATAATAGCCTTTGGGTGCTCATTAAAACACCACAACCAAAATTTAGAAAAAGTCTTTGATCGCTTGCAAAAATACAATTTAAAACTTAACGCAAGCAAATGTCAATTTCTAAGGTCGGAAGTTACATATATTGGCCACTTGATTACAGACAAAGGAATCAAAACAGATCCAGCGAAAGATGAGGCGGTTTTAAATTACCCAGTACCGAAAAATGCGGACGAAGTAAGAAGGTTTGTAGCTTTCTGTAATTATTACAGACGCTTTATTCCAAATTTTGCAGCAATAGCAAAATGTTTAAATTCTCTCTTGAAGAAAGGGACGCCTTTCATCTGGTCAGAAGAATGTGAGAAAGCAAAAACTGGTTGACCCCCCAATTCTGCAGTATCCGAATTTTGAGAAGCATTTTATTCTAACGACTGACGCATCTGATTTTGCGTTAGAAGCAGTACTTTCGCAAGGCGAAATTGGACACGACCTTCCAATATCTTACGCCAGCAAGTCATTACAGAAACACGACATAAACAAACCGATAATTGAGAAAGAACTGCTAGCGATACATTGGAGTATAAATTTTTTTAAACCTTATTTATATGGAAGAAAATTCATTGTTGTCACTGACCATTGAATCCATCATCCAAGATGACTAGAATAAGACTAGACTTATCTGACTATGACTTCGAAATTGTGTATAAACAAGGGAAAATCAACACTAACGCCGACGCGTTATCACGTATAAAAATAGACAGCGAGATTCTTAGAAAAATGATTCCCACATCAGAGAATGATAATAGAGAGTTAAAAGTAGTAACAAGGAGCAAGAGACAGCTTAAAGATGGAACAGAAAATATGAACAAAAATATGGAGAAAAATGCGAGCGAAAAGAAAAATAAAGGTACCAACCACCCTAGTCAACACCTCCAAGGAAGTGTTAAAGAGAGTAACATATCTCACAAGGAGTCTGATCAACTCTATATTTGGGAATGTACATCCTTTAATGACGTAAGGAAGGTAATAAGAATGAAATTCAATATAAAAGAAAAATGCAAGCTTGACATAAATATAATTAAAAATTAAGTGCACATAACGTGTAGCAATGACCCTTCGCACCTAGGTCAGATGTTGGAGAAGCTACATCGTTTATTACGAAATTCACAAATAAAGGAGCTAGCCCTTTGTGATAAAGATTTTATATTTAAAAATATCGATATTAATATGTTTAAAAAAAAATACAATGCATTGAAAGAAAATGAAGCCTCGCCAATCAAAATACTAGTATACAAATCTCCGCTACAAATAAAAAACATGCTCAAACAATACAAATTAATTGAAGAATTCCACAATTCAAGCACATCTGGACACATGGGAATAAGAAAAACAATTTCAAGACTTAAACAAAGATATATTTGGAAAGGGATGAGAAAAATGGTAAAAGAATTTATAAATAGCTGTGAAAAATGCAGCAAAAATAAGACCACACAACACATAAAAGAAGGTTTAGTGTTGACAGACACACCAGCTACAAGTTTCGAGAAGATCTCAATTGACACAGTAGGTCCGTTACGAATTTCAAACGGATATAGATACATTTTAACGATGCAATGCGAGTTAACAAAATTTGTAATCGCACACCCGATCGAAACAAAAGATGCTAAGACAGTCGCATCAACCCTTGTTGAGCAGCTCATACTCAAGTACGGTTGCTTTAAAACACTTTTGTCTAATGAGCTAATGTCAAGTGTATGTGAACTACTTGACACTCGCCACGTGTTTAGTTCTCCCTATCACCATCAAACAATCGGAGCGTTAGAAAGAAACCACAGAGTACTTAACCAATACATGCTTTCCTTCGCTGAAGATTACGAATGGGATAAGTGGATAAATTAGTATACTTTTGCGTATAATACGACACCTCATGTCGACACAGAATACTCTCCGTATGAGCTAGTTTTTGGGAAATTGCCATCGCTACCAAGCGATGCACTCAAACAAACAACAAACATATATGATTTAGACAATTATGTAAATGAGCTAAGGATTAGACTTAGTACTTCTATAAACAAAGCTAGAGATTTAATAAACACTGTAAAATATAAGAGAAAAATAGCATACGATAAAGATAAAAATGTCGTAACATTAGAAATAGGAGATTTAGTTTTTGTAAAAGTAGAAAATAGGAAGAAACTACAGAGCCCTTATGAGGGACCATATAAAATTATTGATAGAAAAGGAGTCAACTCGGTCATTGAAATTAACGGCAAGACGAAAAACTCCATAACAATTTATTAAAGAAATACACAAAAACTTATCAATAAGCAAACATTTCATGTAAATAATACACCTACAAATTAAATAAACTTGACTTTTTATTATTCGTATTTCACAAATCATAAATACACCAAATATAAAATATATATAAAAATATTTTATTAAGAAACTAGATTTAATAACTATAAATAACCTAGGATACTTATAATTTAAAATATAAATAAATTAAGCCGTATATACATTTATTATCTCCTCCTCTCTTTAAAAATCATTCTAAGAAATAATTTTTCGCTTAAGGGTAAGGGTGTAGTGTCATAGCACAGCCAGCTAACGGTACGCTAGTTTTTAATAACATAAAGACGTTTTGTGTTTCGTTTGTTTCGTTGATTCATTCTTTTGTCACAAACATTTCGTCATAACCAAATGTAAACAATGTACTCACTGGCCAGCTAACCTAATTAGCAGCACGAGGGCAAGCGCATCACAAATGCAAGCGCGGCATAATTTATTAAAACCAATCAATGTGTCAATGACGAAACGAAGGGGAAACTAGAAAAACAAAACAAACAAATTGTAAGAATGAAATTGTAGGGAGGAGTTTCAAGAAATAGTGTAAGAATTTGTAATGATTGTAACATAATTAATAGTGGTATTTTTGCTTTAAATACCAGAGCATTTTAGAAATAAAGACAGATAGTTAAATATTAAACTTGAATGAAGTACATGAGTTTGATTATTCTATTTTTCGAAAAGTACGGCACTTTGGCCATAACATAGCTCAGCCCTATCTTTGGCAATTTTATTCATCCTGTAAACTTCAGTCACGACAAATAAAAAGATATCACACTTGTTTTTCCATCAGCATTTCCTCCTGAGCCGATTTAACCATGTTCTACTGTCTGTCTGTGATCACGATAATAGCCGTAATTTTAGAGCTATCGTAACGAAATTCTGTATATAAGCTTTATGTTAAAAAATACAGATCAAGTTCGTAAATGAGCTAAATAGGATGGCACCTACCTCCCACATTCAGAGAAAAAACATACAGTGTTGCGCAAAACAATAGCAACAAAATAAGTGCGCTGCAACAAAATCGTGTATCTTTTTTAATATTGGGGACACACAAAAATGATTATAGGAATCAAAGCATATATTCATACATCATATATAAAACAAATCAAATTCAAATTTGGTTTTGTTTTTTTTAATTAAATTTCAAATTAATGTGGCTACATTCAATTTGTCTGAGAGGAAAACAAAAGCAACAAAACTTGAAATATGTAGAAAGAGAACAGAAGTTCCAAGAATTACCAGTAAAAGTTCCGTTATTGTAAAGCACGTGTTGTTTGTAAGTCATAAACATTTAAGTTTAGTTTTGTTTTTGCGCTAGTTGTGACATTGACTGTTCCATTTATATTGGCACGTTTAAAATACTGTAAAGCTCTTAAATTGCAAATTATTTTCGAATATAAAAACGGAAATTCACAAATATCTAACCTGAAACAGTTTGATATTAATCAGTGAATAGTTTGCAGATTAATAAAAAAATATACCATCACAAAAGACGTAACAACGGTACATTAAAGAGGGCGGTCGCGGAAAACATCGCTGCGTGATGACAGGAACATTTGTGGTGTGTTCAAACGAAATGCATTTGCCACATCCAAAGAGGTTGTTCGGACACTTGATGTAGATATCCATCACAGCGCTGTTTGATGACGAGCCGTTGAGAACGATTAAAGAAGTTACAAACCGGCAGAGAAACCTTTGCTTACAGCTAAGCATAAAAAACAAGGTAAGGTGTTACAATTTAAACAATTCTGTCTGAAATTGTGACAATAAGTTGCAATTTATTGTTTTTTAGACTCAGTCTTGCAAAAGAGCACCTAAATTGGACCTTTCAAAAATCGAAAACCGTTTTTTAGCGATGAATCAAAGTTCAATTTGATTAATTCAGATGGGATGTGCACGGTACGGCGCCACCCAGGTACACGACTTGAAGCCCGAAACTTCAAAATAAATTTTAAGCACGGAGGCGGTGGCATTATGCTCTGCACTTGTTTTTCCTATAATGAAGTTGAACCATTTCAAAAAAATTGATGAAATTATAGATCGATTTGTATATAATGACATTTTAGAAAGCAAGATGCAATCACATTCAGAGTGGAATATGTCGCTTCAGGGAACGTTTCAGCCTGACAACGACCCGAAGCACACTTCAAAGCTCATCAAAGATTACATTAGAGGCAATGGGATTCAAGTCCTTGATTGGCCGGCACAGTCACAATGACTTGAATCCCATTGAAAATCTTTTTGGGATTTTGAAGGTAAAAGTTTCTGGTCAAAGGTTTTCCAATAAGACTGCACTGTATGAAGCCCTGAAAGTTAATTGGGAACATATACCTAATACCAACATATCTAATTTAATTGAGTCGATGTCGCTCAGATGTGCAGCGGTTATCAAGAAAAATAAATCTTACACAAAATAATAATTATGTTGCTTTTGTTTTGTTCTCAGATAAACTTAATGAAAACACAGTAATTTTAAATTTAAAAAAGAAAACAAAACAAAATTTGAATATGATTTGTTTTTAATATGATATATGAATATATGCTTTGGTTCCTGTAATCATTTTTGTGTGTACTTAATATTTAAAAAGATACACGATCTTGTAGCAGCGTATTGATTTTGTTGCTTTTGTTTTGCGCAACACTGTAGTTCCAGGATCATAGTATGATTCGGGTTGTGATTGTTGATACCATGTTCTTAAACATATAATGCTTTCTATGATCATGGTAAAATGATTAAATCAACTATATTTAGAAAAGGAATTTCCGTAGGAACCACAAACAAAATATTGAAACAACCATTATTCTCTTATTGGGATGAAAATGAAATGATTGCAACAACTTTATTATGAATTTGTTTTTAGGAACCAGAATATTATTGAAACAATAATTTTTTTAATGCACACCAATAAATTTTTTAAATCATTCATATAATAAATATGTTTCCGTACTCGAGTGTAGAAACATGCAAGCTGTTAGAACTGATTCATGTTGGAAAAAGAAATAAGTAGATTGGTGTCAATGCGTTGTGAGATCCGCTGAAAAATATCTTCTCTAGCATGTGGGGAACATTTTAATAAGAGCGACAACTCAAATTTTTCATTTTGCGAATGATATGAATTTTGACCTCATAAATCCAAGTCCGAAAAATTTCAGTCCGCTCGAAATTGATTTAGGAGTTAAAGGCTTCCAAAGTTAAAAAATGGCCTAAAAAATTAGTTTGTGTTTTTCAGTTTTCCAACAAAAAAAATATTGTTTAATATTAAGAAATTTTTGTATTCTTATTTTAAAATTTGAAAACATGGGGACTCAATAGTAATTAACTCATTAATTCCTGAAGGGTCAATGCGATTTCTATGAAATTTCCTGTAGATGTATTTTTAGGCCTAATAAAGAAAAAAATTAAAAAAAAATTGTAAGACACGCCCCTTAGACCAGTAGGCCACGTTGCGCGAACGCAACTTCAGGCTTTAATGATATAAAAATTTATGAATTTTGATTGGTTTGGATTTTTTGGTTAAGCGTTGACTTTCTTATTATTGTTTAGACAAAAACAATTTTTAGAAGCAAAAACAATACAAAAACCTTATTTATGGTATTCTTCAAAGCATTTTGGGTGAAGCCCAATATTACATATATTGCTCAAAAACTTAGTTTGGCTTGTTTGTTTTTCTTTTATTTTTATCACAGAAGCATCAAGGAAAGATTTCAAGGAAAGATCAGTTGTCCGATTGTGGGAGCATTTCCTTGTTTTTGCAAGAGTTTTTGTTTTGCAATAGCGTAGTTTCCAAGTTTACCATGGCTGAATCCAATGCATTTGTTATAAGTGGCCAATACCACTTTTTTCACGAATCCGAATTCTGTAGTTGGACATTGCATTGTTGAACAGGTCTACATCAACCATATAATGATTGTATTTATACATGGGAAGAGGCATCGGTATTGACGTATTTTTTCTTTTCTTTCTGTCATATCGATTGACCTTATATGTAAGTTTTGCATATAAGGCCAATCAAGTGCCCAGATATAAGTTCATATTCAATATAAGTATTAAATATAAGTTATTTTAAGCATTGTAACTAAAATTTTGTATTCTTATTCAAACTTTTTTTTAACATTACTTAGTGAAATTTTGCTAAGGAACACGATGGAGTCATTTTCTAGGCCCTCGCTATTAAAAAATCCTACTCAAGCGAAAAATATAAAAAAATATAAAATATTTTTGAGTAGAGTGGAGAATCAGGAAGAATTAGAAATACCTCTATCTTATTATCAGAACATTTTTATTGGGCAAATGAATCCCTTACAAGCTTTTTTATGTTTTATTTCTCGTTTTAAACTATTTATTATAACAATTCGAAATGGCCTCTAATGAGACCCTCTATGACAAAACGGAGCATGAGGTCGTGTTCTAGGAGTACTCCTCTACTAAAAACAAGCAGTGGTGTCTCCGGTACAACAAAAATATTTTAAATTTTCGCAGTGTTTTTGATTGAAAAGTATCGGAAAAAATATATGGCATAATATGATTGATTGATAACAACAATAGTTATTTGCGGTCTTCATTTCAAAACTTGTTTTTGCCTGCGTTTAAAAAAGTATTTCGAAAAAAATTATTTCAAGATTCTCTGATAAAAAATAAATTCCCGACTAAAACCGCGTATATCAACTATTTTTTAATATTTTTAAGTATAGCCTTTCGTAGTAGTAGCACCACTTCTTCAATAAATTTTTATAATTTTTTTTAATAAATAACGTTTTTCAATTTTTTTATTTCAGATTAAATCTGTGACAATTGTTACAGTGAAATGCAAGTCGATTTTAGAAACAGTTCCGGACCACACTATTGGATAGTAAGTTAAGCATTTTAAAATGATTTTTGCGTTACAAAATTAATATGTTCCTTATTTAGGGTATTTTTTAATTGCACATACCTATCAGACTGACCCAAAAAACTGTAAGGTTTTCTCTTTTAGAGGGACGTTTGCAAATACCTTCAATTACATCTAAAAAACTTTAGGAGTATGCAGAGTTTTGAAGGGTCTTCTTACGGTATAAAATTGCTAAAGTATTGAATATTTCAACACAACATCAGTCTTGTCACAAATCGGCAACTCAACACTCAGACAATACCTTGACCCTATTAACAGCAAACATTTTATGAGCCTTCAATAAATATGATTTAAAAATTCGTCATTTATGTGATTGTTTTATAAGTGTTTATAAAAATTAGTAATAAAATAATACTTTTAATGCGTGTTTTATGAGTGTTCATAAAAAGGAGTCATAAAAGAATACTTGAAAAATGACTTATAAGAGAATACTTCTTTTATGAATCCTTTTTATGCATATTTTATGAGTGTTTATAAAATAGAGTCATAAAATACTTTTTATGCATGTTTTATGAATGCTAATAAAAAGGACTCATAAAAAAATACTGTTTATGCTTGTTTTATGAGTTCTCATAAAACGACTCATAAACTAATCCTTTTTATACATGTTTTATGAGTGTTATAAAATGGAGTCATAAAAGAATACTTTTTATGAGTGTTTTATGAGTGCTCATAAAATGGATTCATAAAGGAATCCTTTTTATGCGTGTCTTATGAGTGTTTTTTAAATGGAGTCATAAAAGAATACTTTTTATGCGTGTTTCATGAGTTCTTATAAAGACGACTCATAAAAGAATACTTGCAATGCATGTTTTATGGGTAATCATAAAAAAGACTCATAAAAGACTTATTTTTTTCGTTCTTGTGATTCCTGTGAATGTAATAAGTATAGAAGTCGAGCAACGAGTATATATATAAAGAGTATTCATCATCCAGCCTTCCAATTTCGTTCCCGACGATGAGCCATCCACTACTGATAGAAAAACCAAAACAATAACTAACGAGTAGATTTGGTCATGGTATAATTATTTGGCAAGGTGACAGTTTTTTGGC
Organism: Dichetophora obliterata; assembly: GCA_963920525.1. Taxonomy (NCBI): domain Eukaryota; kingdom Metazoa; phylum Arthropoda; class Insecta; order Diptera; family Sciomyzidae; genus Dichetophora; species Dichetophora obliterata. Next base: position 155,388,299 of record OY986436.1, on the reverse strand, counting down.
GATCAGGAGTTGTCAAAAAACAGCTACAGGCAGTGTTAGAGGATTTTTGAGAGATCATTCCCGTTTTCATGCATTTCAAGAAGTTTTTTCCGTTCTTTCCTTAACATTTTCCCGTTTTTTCCCTTTTTTAAAGTATATTAAAGGAAAATTATCGACATTTTATTTTTTGCTTCAGTGTTTTATTTTAAATAGAAACCATAACAATAAAAATCTTAGTAATGTAATTAAAAAAATATCTTAAGCAATGAATCACACTTATTACTCGTGTAATTACTTGAGTGTAACTGCAAACACTTCCTTTTGATTTCATATTCTATGTAGTTTTGAATTTAAATAAGCATTTTGGTGTGTAAAATATCATTTACAATACGGTTGTCTAACTGATTTCTTATAATAGTTTTATTTAAATTCTGCTATGCGGAAGAGAAAAATTAAAAAATGGAAGAGTTTTTAACAACTATCAGTCTTACTTAAGGTGCCCCCCAGACTATATATTTCATACAGAAGATATGTCAAAAAAATTACATACCGAATTTAGTCAGCTTTTTCATTTCTCCACACTATCTGATACGTCGTTTGAAAATAAAAAACAGTTTTTGAAATTTTTGTAAACCGTAAAGCTCTAAAGTGTTCTCCTTTGGCCATTTTAACTAAGAATAAATTTATTATAAATCAATTTATTGAATAAATATCTTAAAATTTATCTTTTCTTTTATTTTCACAATAAAAATTTATCAAACTGACATTTTGTACATATGAAAAAACATACGAAATTAGAGACGGTTTTAATTCAAAAATTTACAGACCCAAATACAAACGACATTTCAAAACCACAGTTACATAGGTTCCAATTTATGTTTGAGTTTAAAGCTGATGACATACCAAATGAACTTAAATAAAATACCCAAGCTAAATCAGATAGTATTAAAAACTAAAATTAAATTAAAACTCAATATGACTCAGATAATTTTAAAATGTATTTAAATACAAAATGTTAATGTTTTGTAAATGTTATGTTGTGACTAAATGACACTTTTTTCACAAAAAAGCGGTCAACCTCATTTTCCCCGTTTTTAAGAGTGTTATTCCCGTTTTTTCTTTTGGGTTGATAATTCCCGCAAAACAAGAAAAATTCCCTTTTCTGGCAACACTGGCTACAGGAGTTGCAGTCACGGTTGCCATTTTTGTAAAATATTACCATTTTTGGTAGAACATTTTTGATTTGGTAAAATGGTAAATTCTTTATCGTTTTCGTAAATTTTTTTGTACAAGCAAATTTTTTTAAATAACTTCAAGATTTTCAAAAAATATTTATGTGTATGGGGCATTCTACACAATATTTGCCACCAATATTTATTTTTTCCATAAATTTTTTTATGGTTCATTAGTCAAAAATATTTGATACGTGTTTTTATTACAACATAAAACAAGGGATTTCCGAAAACTTTTTTACGTTTGTAAAAAATTACCTTTTTTCAATCCCTTATACTGCAATAAGTGACGTAAATAGAAAAATGTGTTCCAAACAACAGCGCCTTTTTCTTAGCTGTTCACTATAATTTGAAATAAAGATTTCCAGCAAATTGGATTTCTTTAATTTTTACTTATTTTTTTTTTGTTTAAATAAAAGCCAAAATATTTGTCTTATTACCGGTAAAATTTCATAGTGGAGACATTAATATGTACGGTGCAATAAATTTTCAATCGCAACTTACATGTGCGAAGAGTACCGCAGCGAGCTGTACTAAACTTGTTTTTAAATTATCGGTTCATTGTTTATTTCTAAAAACGTTCCGATGATGTTGTCAAAGATGTCGTGTTCTAAGTTCAAAGACCGCTTTTGCAATCAATTTGACGTGAAAACTCATTGCTCCGTAAGTATTTAACTCTCCACTCTGAAATTCTACCAGTATTAAGAAATATGTTATAGCTTTTAAAAAAAAATTGGTCCAAATTAAAAATAAACCCAATCTGCTCGAAATCTCTATTTTTCACAATCAAAAAATATATGTTAAGGTGTGGGCGTAGCCATGATTTTGTTCGGGAGAGGCGGAAGAATTATTGTTTTATGTGCTAATAAATGAAACTATTTTTTTAAAATGTTGTTTTTATTGAAAAAATATAAAATTTAATTCGAAACGATATTAAATTAAACGCGATTAAACAAAAATGGAAATCAAAACATTCAGCGGCGCGAGTCTTCAGCAAAACGTTTAAAAATTTCAGCGTCTTTTTTTTTCTGTTGCACCAAATTTCTGTGCACTCTTAAAAGTCATAAAAACGCTGTTGTAAGGATGATTTTAATGTGCCGAGATATGGTATAAACAGCGACACATTACCATATTTAAAAAGGTAATGTTGCTGGATTATTGGTAAGCTGATTTTAATATTTGCGTGAAGAAGTATTTAATTAACAGGACGAATAGAGGATTGATCTTTTCCACGAACCGGCAAGTCGAGAGAACCACAGTAAACTATAACCAAAATAATCGAAAACAAAACCTTTAGATTTAGTTTCCTGTAATTTCTTGTGACCAGACATCAACAGCAGGTCAGTCATGAATGCGTGAGCTGCTTCTGCTGATCCTTTGTGCCACTGACTCGAAACGTGGCTTCTACAATACCCATGTACATTTTTATATTTGGTGAAAGGCTTTTGAACGAGTGGTCCTAAAACAGCTTGAACATTTTTAGGTGGAATGAGGATACAATACAAGCAAAGTGCACCTTTTAATTTTGTTTGAGAATATTAACCACGGCGGAAGGGTTTGTAGCTAATTGTGACAAGCCTTAAGTTTGGCTCTAATAACGTCCTTCTTAAAATCGTAGACTTGAGGAGGAACCCAAGGGCATTTGGCCATTTTCAATTTCTGAGATGTACTCATTAAGGCACGTCGGTAAACCCAAGTCGTTTTCGCAGAAACTGTCACTATTGCATGTAACATGCGAAGCAGATGTAGATAGATTCTTTTGCAATTAAAAGCTCGGAAGCGGTTGCAAGCAACTCATCATCCTCTTCCATTCTGCTTTCATTGACATTCAATTTTCTTTCCTTGACTGTAGAGCAAATTGGTTTGAAAATAAGCATAGACCTTATAATTTGCGGAAACGTTATACAAACTTACCACAACGAAAAACTTTCTTATATATCCATTTATACAGACAATCATAAACCAAAAAGTACACAAAATCAATTTAAAGAACTGATTTGTTTTTGTTAGTTCTGTAAATCAATTATTGAATTGTTTAGCTCAGAATTTAATATACTTTTTAATAATTAAATATTCAATATACAATTTACTAAATAAAAATTTTGTCAGCCATAAGTTTGTAATAAAAAATAAATTAAGCTTTAATAAATATTGAAACCTTCAATACTTTTTTTAATAATGACAATAACTGTTTTGAAAAAATACTAACAAAATTAGTTTTCCTAATTTTAGAGGAGGGCAACGGACCTCCTGCCCTACCTTCGCTACGCCCACGTGGTTAAATTTTAGTGAACATCATTCGAAAGCTAAGAAAAAGGCGCACATTTCTTGTTTGCGACAAATTTTTTCTGTCTTCATCAGTTATTGCTAGTATAAACGTTTAACACCCATACTCAAAGAGGCAAATACTTTTAAATTGTTTTAAAAAATTAAATTAATAATTTTTTGTTCGGCTTGAATGGCAAAGTCATATATATCACGTTTATCAGACGCTTGAAATCGATTTGATTCAAACCGTCTTGAAAATTTCAAAGCGATTTAATACAATCAAATTTCAAATCGGTTCTTAAATTTTCAAGTCGCTTAGAAAGTGTGCATAAACAAGAATTTATTTTTAAACCTTTCCGAAAGTTCACCTGTTTAGCTTTAGTTGCTTTTAATTTTCAAAACGTTTCCACAATCACTTGGAATGAACTGTACTGAGTCAAAACGATGTAAGAGAATCCGCTTTAACGTGCCGGATAAACTATAACTATAAGCTATGTTTAAGTCGTTGCTTAATTTTTAATTTTTCTTTTACTCATTAAATTTATTCGCGAAGTTTATTGGAATGTTTCTCATTTGCTGCGGTTGACTACAGTCAGCGCAGTTTGCTTAGCCGCATTTAAGAAAGAAGCGAAAGAGTAATGTTTTTCACGATTACTCTCAACATTTACTGTTCCATCAAATTTGTTGTTAAATTCAAATGTGATCTGTTCAAACAAAGCAACAAAATGAAAAATATAACGGTACCGAAAAATAAATTTATTAAGAATTTCACAATCATTGACGCGAAGTTAGCTTAGCCGCAGTCGTGTTTTAAGTGTTGTACTTGTAAGTTCGCTTTTCTGTTGGAATGTTTCAGTAAATATTTCTTAAATTTTAACTTTTTTTAATATTTTAGGCGATTCATCTCATTTTGAAAAGGCTTAATTTTAAAATGGCAAAGAATAGTTTTTTGAATGATGTGGAAAAAGGCAAAATTAAAGTTTTAAAAGAAAATGGTTTTTCTAATAGAGCGATTAGCCGTCAAATTAACAGATCGGAGAAAGTAATTAGAAATTTTTTGCGATTAGGTGAAAAATACGGTATTTCTTCCTCAAAATGTAAAAGAAATACGAAGATAACTCGTCGTCAAAGAAATGTTATCAAAGAAGAAGCCACTAAAAACCGACTAAGTGCATCTCAAATAGTGTCAAAACTTACACTTCCAATTGGAAAACGTAGAGTTCAACAAATTTTAAGCGCGGATAAAAATATTAAATGGAAAAAAATGACAAAAAAACCACAACTTAAATCTTGTCATAAAGCAGCCAGGTTAGAATTTGCGAAAAGGCACATGAACTGGACTGAAAATTGGCGTAGTGTAATTTTTTCGGATGAGAAAAAATTTTATCTCGATGGACCCGATGGATTCAGTTGCTATTGGCATGATCTACGTGCAAATAATCCACCAAGAATGAGTCGAAACTTTGGAGGTGGATCCATTATGATATGGGGGGCTTTTTCATACAATGGAAAACTTAAGTTATGTTTTATTTCAACACGAATGAATTCAACAAAGTATGTTGAAATGTTAGACGACGTGCTTATTGCTTATTTTGAAGAAAATGCTGACGTTGACTTAATATTTCAACAGGATAATGCCAGTATTCACGTTTCACACGAGTCAAGGAATTTTTTTTCATCACGCTCAATACCATTACTTGATTGGCCAGCTAGAAGTCCGGATATAAATCCGATTGAAAATGTTTGGGGAATAATTGCACGAGCTGTCTACGGAAATTGCCGCCAATACTCGACGGTATCTGAATAAAAAATAGCAATTTTGCAGGCGTGGCTAGATTTAGAAATTGACGTTCTCCGAAAATTAATTGACTCACTCCCCGATAGAATTTTTGCGGTAATAAATAAAAATGGAGGTCCAACTAAATATTAACTGTACAAACGATATGCTTTTTTATTTAAATGGTTGTTTTTTTAAGTATTTGACGTCGCGCGGCTAAGCAAAATTCGCTTGAATTTATCTAGCATTTTTCTATTTGTACAATTTTCTTAAAATATGAATAAAAAATCTTTTTAATTCTCAATAGTTTTGTATAAAACAAAAATAAAAATGTATATTATTACACAGTTAAACCTATTGTTGTTTTTTTCATTCATATTGCTATAAGATCGTGTGCGGCTAAGCAAATTTCGAGCACTGTAGCTATGCTTAAGTCGTTACTTATTTTTTCACTTTTCTTTGATTCATTGCATGAACAGCTAATTTTGACAACTTCCGATCGCCACTCGTGAGAAAAAAACAAGTTTACGCTACTACCTTGTCAGTAATTGTACCATGGATTTGTTCTGAGTTGCTGAGAATAGATTGGTGTTTGTGTTCTCATTGTGCTCAGCAAGAAGAGGTAAACATTGAAATAAATGTGACAAGTAACGAACAGCAGAACCAAAGATTATATAGTATAAAGATGTGCCACGTAGAACATTAAAAAGTAACAAATATTTTTCAGATCAATACGTAAGCTTTTGTGAGCGCGATGAAAAAGCTTTCTTGAGAGAAAAGTTTCCAACGTTTGCATGCATATTCTCTCTGCAATGCTCTTTCTCTCGTCACTCCACAATGCTTCACAGCATAGATCACCACTCAAGAATGATAGAATAAGAGATTACGCTTTGCGCAGGTCCGTTACTTCTGCTAATCGAGTTTGACAACCAGCTGTGGAGTTGACTACGTCACAATATTTTATTTCTTTGAGAAACGTACTGAGATCGGTTGTGTTTTATTTAATTGTGTATATATCGAAGCATATTTGCGAGTTTTTAACTTAAAATTTAAAAAAGGAAGTGTGCAGCTGCTAATTGTGGTAACAGTAGCAAACAAATATTTTTCAGAAACCTGATGTTTGCAATAAATACAAAGATTAAACCAAGAAATTGTAGAAAACGCACACAAACGAAAACAAAAATACAAAAATATATTAACTTAACAAAATTTGTTTCATTATTTAAAAACTTGGAACTATCATTTATTTGTCCTTTCAATTCACAGGTAAATTGATGGAAATAAAATATCTGGGAATGCTTAAACTACATCAATTAAACTCGTAATGAACATTTTTATAAAATTCAAGTCGAAAAATAATGCTCACCGAAGTTGGTTTTTTATTTATTTTTTTTATTTTTTTTTTTTTTTTTGACTAAGCTGCTTACTGGCTGTAATAGTAATAGTAAAAATAATGTTTGCAAAGGAGTACTTAATAAATTTACCTTCTTCTCGTTCCAATAAATTGCTTCTTAATTCTATTATTTTAATTATACAAACTAAAATGTATGCAATTTTCATTTCTGTGTAGAAATCGTATGAAAAGTGAACGCTCTCCAAAACAGCACTGATATTATGACGTACATGCGCAGAACGACAATTTTGTTGTACTCATTTTCTTGTCTTCGGCGCAATCTTTGTATTCTATCATTCTTGATCACCACTGCATGGTTTCTCATAGCTAGCGAGAGTCGAGAAATTTTATGTTGTAATTGTTTTTTTCATTGTTGTTGTTGGAACCAAGCAATTGTGATCTCTGCTTGACAGCAACAAATGTTTTTGTTTGTTTGCATTATTTTCATGATGATTTCCTTATTTTGTGCGAAGCAGATTTTCTTATTCACTGCTTGCTATTAATATTGACTATTTTTGATTGAATCAGCCAGAGCAGTAAAATCTGCATATACATTCAGAATCTTAAGGAAATCTGAATAATGACATACAAATCCATCCAATGAATTCAAAATTGTTTATAAATAAAATTTTTAATTCACATTGATATGTAAGAAATTGATTAGTAATTAATTTCAATTAATTTTTTTCGTTATTCAGAATAATTAATTATTTTTTTATTTATATGAATGCCATTTACAACGAATGCAATTCAAAAATAATTTCAAATTTTTCAATAACTAATTTTTTGTGCATTATTATTTCTTGATTCATTGCCTATTCATGGGTTATTCATTATTAATTTTATAGTCATTATTAATTTTTTATTTATTATTAATTTGGTTCATTATTCAAAAGTGAATAACAAGATATTTTTTTATCATATTAGTTATTATTCAAAAGTGAATGAAAACTTAGAAATGAATACGAAAATTATAATGAATAAAAAATTAATAATGAATAAAAAATAATAATGAATAAAAAATTAATAGCGAACACTTTATTCATAAAATAGTAGTGAATAACAAAATGTTTTATTCATTGTATTTTTTATTTAAAAATGAATAACAAATTAATAACAGTGGTAAACAATTTGATAAAAAAGTTTGCGCGATGAAAACGACATTGCTAGTTCGATAAAGTATTTTTTCTAGATAACAGAAATCATTAAGACTTTTCCAGGTTGGCTCGAATTTTTTTAAGAAGAATTTTCGACTTTTTTGAGTTTTGAAAAATATTTCCCAATTTATGATCCTATAAATCAAAAAGTATTAATTTTTTTACAAGATTTGTAAATATTTACAAATGAGACATTTATACCTTTTATTTAAGCTATTTTTTATACGATTATTTGTACGATTTTTGTCGACATTTTCTGAATACTACATATGTGAAAGAGTTTAAAATATAGCGTTTATTTAACATTTCTCCCATATTAAAGTGTGCAAAAATATGACTTCGATATATATTTTGGATTTATTTTTACTTTGTTGTTAAAAAAATATTTCAACGAAAATATTAAGGTAAAAAGTATTATTGTAGCAGGTTGGATATTTACGTATTTCGGTTTTAGTAAAAATACTCAAAATTACCTCCATCAAAGTGAACGTGGTGAGTTCGTACTAAACAAATTCTTCAGACTTTAAAACCCAATTATCATATATGAACCTTAGGATTTTGTTTGCAAACAATGTTCTTAGCGTTTTTAGCTAAATTTAAAAATCCCTAAACCGCAATTTTACGTTATAAAAGGATTTGCAATACTGTAAACTCTTTGAAATGAGTAAAATAACAGAAATAACGCAATCAAAACAAAACAACGAAATCTTCGCGCTTCTATAAATAATATAGCCCCCGTTGCCAAACGCCCATAACATGCTAGCAGTGAAACGGCACGAGTAAATTGTGGTCGAGTACCGAATTCCGAGGCTGTGCGGCCACCTATAACTCCAAAGCTATTAAATATCAAAAATTTCAGTTGTGTGGGAGGGGTCACGCCCTCTTGCCTAACGCCCATAAAAATGTTATCAGTGAAACGTTTAAATTGTGGTCGAATACCGAATTCTGAGGCTTTGCCAAATATAATTATAAAGCTATCAGATATCGTATATTTGGCCTGTATAGGAGGTAATTTTGAGTATTAACCATATTTTTTAAACTCTTTCACAAATGTAGTATTTGGAAAATTTATACAAAAATCATTAGATCAATACAAATAACAGCTTAAATGAAAGATATAAAGGTCTTATTTGCAAACATGTATAAATTTTTTAATATGAAAAAATACTTTTGAAGTTATGAAGGATCATAACTGGGGACATATTTTTCAAAACTTAAAAAAATCGAAAAATCTTTGAAAATTCTTCAATTCTTTTCGAATTGCATTCGTTCTATAATACTCATACAATTTAACACAATATCTTTATTAATAAAACTTATTTTCTGGTTTGTTTATTTAATTGACATTTATACAAATCTAAATGGCTTAACGGACTTCGCTCAATTTGAGTACACATACTGTGTGCATCCTAGATTAGATTGTTACATACTTAGTTTTGATCACGCTCTTTCCATCCATTTTCACTTACGTAAATTTTGATATTGAGAATCTTTCTTAAAAAAATTTTTTTGCAAATTAAATTTAAAAAATTTCAGTAATTTTAATACCAAAAACATTCACATATCTTTATAATTACAGAAATTTTTGGTACAACATAAAACATCGTTCCGCAAGAATGAGAAAAACGGCATGAAAACAAAAACTTTGACTTTCGATGCAAATATATTCGCTATTTTTAAATATATTTATTAAAAATTTTTTTAATCAAAGTTTTAATAAAAGCACTTTACAAAAATAGTTTCAACTGTAGCGTTAGGTCAGTGAATATATCCTTTTTTTTCAAAACCGGTCCAAAATATTGAATTTTTACTAAAAAAATTATTAAAAAAAATGTTTTTGTTGTATAAATAAGAACAATTGAAAATTGCATTTCTGAGTACTTTTCATATAGTTAAGCATGTATTTGCAATGTTATAATAAAAATATATAAAAATAGTTAAATAAAATATTTTTCTACAAAAAAAAACAACTTAAAAATATTGCTTACAACATTATTCGCGGCTAAGCAATCGCCCTTACAATAATATAATACTAAAAATATCATGTGGCAAAACGGCAAAAAAAACCAAGTCAACACATAAAATATACCTAGATTATGACATCTTTATGATATTATATTCTTGAAATTATATAACAAAAAGCTAAGAGATAATGCAAAAAAATATAATAACTTTAAGTTATATAATGCTCGTAGGGTAGTTTAGTAAAAAAATTGCCTACATTTTTTAAGTAAGACCTAATAAAATTCTGCTACATTTTGTTGGCAGCTACATCGTTTATTCAGATGCTTCGTGCATCAAATCTTTACATATCATTTCTATTGCTTTTCAATATTATGCTCACATTTGCTCACATTGTCGCTTACTTATTCTCTCTCTCTCAAAAGCTTTAAATCGCTCGCTCGCTGACTCTCATAAAGCTTTTGTGTGGATTTATGATAAATCCACATTCAAATTTTACTGTGCCACTTGCTTGTATGGCGGTGGCACATCTTTCTATTATATTATCTGTGGCAGAACGAAGGATATTGTTAATTTTATCAATTAACAATCAGCGGAAAATTTTCTAAGTAGTGATGTATCATAATGCGCTCAAATAACATGTTCCCCGAGCGATCGCCACCTTAGGTGTCGAAAAAATTGTATGCTACTTTGGTTGAGCTGCTTATGCTCTTTTCATTTTGACAGCTAAAAAAATATGGCTGCAAATTGTTTATTGTTGCTGAAGTTGTGCTGTGAAGTGAAAATAGATAATAATTAATTATTAGAAGATTATTCTTCAATAAAGCTGTTAATTAGTGATTTCTTGTGTGAAGCGAATGCACAACAGCATAAACAAATTTTAGATGTAAAAAAAAACAACGAATGGCGAACAGCTGTTTGCCGTTTGACATTTCGCAAAAAAACCTATTTAGCAGAAAGTATCACTATATGCTACTTCGCTACCTGAGCACTTTTTCGTCTGGAATGCGGCTAATGAAAACAAAAATACTATTTGCCACAAATCTTACAGCTTCTTATTACCACGTATGTGTTATTTTGTGCTATCTTCTTGGTTTTTGCCGAATTTATATTGTTTCTAGCTGAACATTATTGTTGTGATTTAATTGTAGCTATATTTTATTTGCAGCTGCAAATAGTGATTTTTAAGATATTTCATTAACCGAATAGAAAGGCAAAATTCTGATTCGGCTAATGAAATAATTCTGTGTCGATAAGGAATAACGACTAAACTCAAAATATCGTAAAAAAGCGATATAGCATTTTCTTCATTGCCAATCTTTGATAAAATGCAGGAAAACATTTTTTGCACAGAATAGATAACCACTTAATTCTGCACCCATTACCGTTTGTAACGTTTCATATATATCAAGAAAAAGGTCGGAATTAGTACAATGAAAATATCGTTTTTTACGATAATTTGAGTTTAGTCGTTATTCCTTGTCGATACAAAATTATTTCTTAATAAGGAGTTGCAAATTGTATGTATTGTATATATATAGCAGAAAAAAATAATGTATATGAAAATTTGTTTCCTCTGTTATAATAGCATAAAAACAAATAAATAAAATACAAATAAAATTGGTTTTAAAGACTCAGGGAAAAATCGCAACGTAAAATTAAATAATATCATGTTAATTTTACGTTGCTCCATTTTTAAGAAATCATCTTTACATTCACATTGAAATCCTTTAAATCAAATATGAAAACATTTGATTCCCAATAAGAAGTGGAAAAACTTCAAAAGAATGGTTATCCACTATAGTTATCATATTCTTTAAAGAACATCTACTTCGAAATTAAGTTGAAAAATAGCATGGTTTATATTGAAGTTGTCAGTAGTGAAAACGAAGTAGAAAATATATGTGCTCAGCATAATTTCGTTGCAATCGTTTTGACTTAATTGAAATAATTTCAATTTACTCAACAAAACTCGCTCAAGTTTGTGCGTGCAAATAGTAATAGTAAGTGCAAATAAGTGAAGATTAATAAAAATGGAAAATATTCAATATATTAATGAATTAATGACAATAATTGTCAACAGTGTGGATGAAGTTACAAATTTGGAAAAATACGATGAGAAATTCGCTAGTCTGCTTAAAGATTTTGAGTTGGAAAGCCTTTTACCAAATGAATAATGGTAAAACTTATATTTTGTAAAACAAATGTAATATATTGAATTATCATATAATTTTTAAAAAAAAATTACCACATTTATTCTAACATTTTAATAAAAAACATTTCTATAAATACTAATGTTGTTTTATTTATTTGATTTTGTTTCACGGACCTTGTAACCATGCAATATCAAAAATGGTTAAATATTTCATTTAAAGTGAAAATCACTTTGATTCATTAATGCAAGGACGTGCAATCAAAGTAGAAAATACCTTACTTCAAAGTTATAACGCATTTAAAATAAATGCGTTAGTATTCCAATCCAATATGCATCCTCTCTGAACTAAATCTGAATCTACATTAAGTTAAAGTCGAATACTTATCATTTAAGGTGTATAACATTTTAGTTTAAAGTGGAAACAACATAAAACTGAAGATATGTGTTTCCACTTTGAATTCAATATTTTCGTGTTTGGTGCCAAATCATTCCGAAAAATATTTGAATTGAAGTGGTTACCTTTGATTTTACGTTGTTTTTTAGCTCAGCGAAGCATTTGCTTTAATGCTGTTCAAATTATTTTATTCATTTTCTGGAATTGAAAGAATTTTTGTCTATTAACAGAACAAAAAAGAATGCATTTACAAATAATTTTATTCATTTTCTGGAATTGAAAGAATTTTTGTCTATTAACAGAACAAAAAAGAATGCATTTACAAATTTTTTGCTCTGATTTAAATCTGATAAAATATTTAAACATTTAAAAATTTGCTTCCTCTGTTCGAATATTAGAATATAACTAAATAAAGAAAATACAAATAAAATTAGTTTTAAAGTATTTGTTTTAATGTTGTTCAAATTATTGAACCGAAGCTTTTTACGCCTCGTTTTGTGATTTGCTTGAGTGAAATCTAAAAAACGAAACTTTTTTCCATATACCACCTTTTTCTTAAAATTGTTGCTGTTTTTTTACTTGAGTCTATTTACAACAAGACTATATAAAAATTAAAAATATTTCTTTGCGCTATTCGGATTGAGAGTTCTACACACTAACCACTACTCCAAACCAACCACTTTTTTATGATGTGATTCATTCAATATTAACTGAAGCTATGTTGCAGTAGATGACAGGAATTTATTAAAGGGATTGTTCATTAGCTGCCCACAAAGAAGTAAAATATAAGGAAGTGGTGTAGTAGCAGAAAAGTGCGGCATTTTGCATATTGGTGTTGGTTCGCACAAACACATAAACATTCAAACACGGCCGCATTCGGTTGCATTACAAAAAAAGGCCCAACCTGTTTCTGATGATAATCACATATTTACAGATTATGGCTTAAAGTTTTCGCTATCTTGTTTCTTCTTATCCAATAACTATTACAGATTGTATTTCCTCACCATATACCACTGATACCATATACCACTGATAATTGTATACCATTGAGGTATACAATTTGGTGCGTTACCGATTTTTTTTGTGGGTGTTCGGTTCCCCAGTAGGCCTATTTCACCCGAGAGCAAAAAGAATATTAGTATAGTAAAAAATTATGGTAAAAGCTATCTACTGGGTTTGTATTCATTTATATTCATGCATTAAATTTTATATATTATTAAAATTATAAATTAAAAATTATATATAAAAATGGATTTCAATAAATTAATAAAATAATTTGAATTAATAAACTAAATAAAATTATTAATACAAATTAATTTTTTCTAAACACCCTTAAAATGAATAGTTTTATGCAACTTTTGCCTAATAGTTGGCTTTTCATTATTTCTTTTAGATATATAAAAATATCTAGTTTTTAAAAATATTTCAATTAAAGATTTTACAATAATATTAAAATGACCGGAAGACTTAATATGACCCTCAAATATACTTTTTCCAAGCAGAGATCGTTGTGTGTTCAACAAAATTCTATTGTAATACATTTTATGCAAAATAGATTTGTCTTTATCTAATAATTTTGTTTGTACGCGTAGTTCTTTTTCAACAATAATGCAAACGTCTTCAACTGATTTTGAAGGATTTTTCAAATACCCCTTTGATTTAAAACTTATTAACGATTGCTGACTACTTTCCCCCTCCAAATCTATTTTACATTCATTGCATTTCAGAATTGATTGTAATTTAAACACAACAAACCCTGCTATATACTTAACTACATGACCTGTATATTCAGTTAAAATACTAGCATCTGTGAAATAATTATGGTCGTTAATAAAAGAACAGTCCATGTCGTCATCGATCCGTAACACAATTTCCTGCTGTATCGCGACTGCTTCAAAATTGTTTGGTTTAACGGGGTTTGAGCTACTTAAATTTAAAATTTCTATATTTTCTAAAGGAATGCAATTTCCTATACCCCCTTCCCTAATTTTGCATCTGATAATAAACTTCTTATAAGCAGCTTTAAACTGCTTAACAGAAGGATTATCATTATGTCCTAAGTGGGATCGAACAGAACTGAAAAAGAGTTCTAAATGGTCTTGGTTAAGCTTGTAAAATGGTATAAAAGATAAAATTTGACTAGCTATAAACCTATCATAAATAACTTTAATGTTTCTAATACATGCTATTACACCTATAAACCCTGTCTTTCTACGGCTGTTTACTACTAACTGGCCATTTAGAACGCGAAGCTGACTTATATATGACCCAAATTCTTGTTCAAATAAAATTAAACTACCTATATTTGCATTGCAAAGGGCTTTTTGAAAGCCGAATTTGTACATATTCCTACTATTTAGGATCTAAGGCTAGTGATTCAATCCAATGTTGCTTTAAATCAAGAATATGTGGAAATCTGAAAATAAATAAAAAATTTATTTCAAATAAATAAAATATTTATTTCCTTTTATCTCAAATAAATAAAATATTTATTCCCTTTTATTTTAAATAAATAAATAAAATATTTTTTTATTATAAAATTTTTTGCGTTATTTTATTCTTTATTTTGGCCTTTATTGCACACACTTCATATTATGCACTGAATTTGGAAACTTTCGCGAATTTTACCTCCTAAGCCATTTCAGACCGACATTGTATTATTGCACTTTTGGACTAAGGAGGCCTTAGTACGTTTAATAATCATGAGAAAAAAATTATTTACGCGTGGGCCATAAACTGCACTTACGACAGTGAAAATTTGTTCTCTGAAAACACGAGCGCCCTAAATGTGTGGAAATATGTAAATTGAATACGCCCCTGAAATACTTTGACATTTCAATCCCTTAAAATTGGCGCGCAAACAACGTACTCCAATTTGCTTTTTTTCACTTATTTCCAATTCACTTTATATAACTTTTTTAAAAACAATTCATTATAAATAACGTTGTTTCGTTTAAAAAATCCAACTGGTGTTTATATACTTACTTATGGAAGGAAACCACATTATTCTTCAAGTTCTGACTACTTGAACAGTTTTTTTACCACGCAACGCATGTTCGTTTAGTTGTTTATATCGCAAATCTTACTTATCTCACTGAAATTATCAATAAAAATAGCTTTTAATTAAATATTTAATATTAGTAATTTTTTTATCTCGCACTTCGGCCGACAGAACGATCGAAATGTCAAAAAAATATTCTCCGTCTCACTCACTCAATTCACGAAACATACCGCAGTACACATACAATGTATGTGAGGGTAACACCATTTCCTTATATTTTATTTCTATGGCTGCCCAACATATTCTATTGTGAATGCGTGAAGCTCACAATTATCGATCAAATACTACGTTTCTATGGCGAGTTAAGTCGAGGTTGACTCGGAATTAACTTCCCATGGAAACGCGAGTTGAGTTTAATTTCGTTAAATCCACTAAACTCCACGAATCTTGTTAGATTTAACTGAGTTAGATTGGATGCGTTCAGAATATGAAACAGTTGCTCAACTGTTGAGCGAGGTTTTATTGATTATTTGTTATTTTATTTTATTTCTGCCACTGCGTTGACATAAAATGTCACAAACCGTTCAGCAGGCACACAAAGTAGCGGAATCTAATACTGATCAAAGACTCAATATGTTTAGTAAATTTTGCACCTTCTGAACGCACACATTTATACTAAGAAAAAATAGCGAATAGAATGGCAGAAGTCCAACTCGACGCAATGTTGTGCATGGAAGCACTATCGAGCTAGAACCGCCATTATGTCAAGGATCAACTCGCCATGGAAACGTAGTAAAAAACATTTTGCATTAGCTATCCAAACAACAAAAGCAGCAAGGTTTCATTGAACGGGTGGATTTTAATTGCGAATTCAGACATGAATGTTCATAGGCACTTAAGGCAAGGATGGTGGTCTAGCGCTCGAAAATTTAAGGTATTTTTAGAATTTTTTAAAAAGTTAAAATATTGAACAACGATATTTAAACTTTTAAGGTGTATTGTAACTCTCATTCATCATAAAAAATATTTTTTTTAATTTAAAAAATTGTTGATCTTGTTCATAATGGCGGTCAATGAGAACCTCTCAAGGAAAAGGGGCATAGGCGGTGTTATAGATTTTGACTGTTCTATTTATCTGAAAACTAAAAACCTAGAATATTATTAATCACTATGAGTGCAGCTATGGATGGCACTAAAAAAAAATATATGAAAAATTGATAGAATGACGCGCTTTTGAAAATTAAGTTCTTAAAACAAGTTGTTTTCTATCGGTTATTAAGTATAAAATATACGATGTTTTTTAAATAAAACTTTGATTCAAGTTCCAGCGAGAGCCACCGTTGTTATGAATAGCAATTTTAAATTTCAGATGATTCGGCTAAATAGTTTTTGTTTTTTCTACAACACCATGCCGAAAAAAGTAGTTTCGAGATAAATGAGTACAAAGAGAATGAATGTAGATGAAACACTGGCTCGACACCTACTAAAACGGCTGTAGAAGTGAAAATACAATGTTCAGTTGCTTTTTGACAAGACGTAATGTAGAGTAACGTAGAAATCTAAAATCCACGGATCTACACGTTCCGTCACGTTACGTTACGTTTATTACAACCACTTGTATAAGAAAGCATTGTTTCAAACAATAAGTGAAAGAACGCACTGCTCAACTGACATTAGATCACATTACGTTACTTCTATTATAATTGGACATTAACGTCAGAAAGACTTTACTTTTAAAATATAAAACAATCAGTTTCATAAAAATTCTAAGCCTTAAACAATGCTGTTTTGATAAATATAATTTGCTAATGACAAGCGATTCAAATATTTGCACAAGATTAGGACAACTATTGATGTAATATTTGCTAAAAATATCGATGACATTACATCTATACAATATACTTTTGATATTTTAGATAATAAAACTCAATAATTTCATTAACATTTACAAAAATAATTCAAAATTAATGTAAAATAATAATGTAAGGCATTTAAATTTACTGGTGGGAAATTATTTTTTTAGTTTACATTAGGTTCTTAAAATTTTTTAATTTAAAAATTTGTTTATTAAAAAAAACCATTAAATAATGAAACGTATAAAACTGAGAAAAAGCTTCGCTTCTCTCGTGTGTCCAGCGACGCATCTGTTCTTTAAGCCACAAAGGCTAATTTAAAGAAACGAGATTTCAATGAACAGGCGAATGGCCCTAAACTAAAAATCTCGTTTCTTTAAATTAGCCTTTGTGGGTTAAAATAAAACATAGCCTTATGGCTCAAAATAAAGTTTAGCCT
The DNA here is from genome assembly GCA_963920525.1 of Dichetophora obliterata. Classification (NCBI taxonomy): domain Eukaryota; kingdom Metazoa; phylum Arthropoda; class Insecta; order Diptera; family Sciomyzidae; genus Dichetophora; species Dichetophora obliterata. Next base: position 155,370,689 of record OY986436.1, on the reverse strand, counting down.
TGCGGCTTCTATAATAACTGTACATAAAGGATAATCCAAAACACTACACACAAGATGTTATGTTTTTAAATGCCAAATAAAAAGTCTAAGTGGTCTCAAAATAATGAAATGGTAAAATTTCAATTATTTCATTTTGGTAGCTAACAATATCAACCAATTTATCTCTCGTTGTTTATTTTCGCTTTAGTTCGCAAACGCATACCCGAGTATGCCAAAGCATCATCACGATCAAGCCAATATTTTTTTTTTATTTATTTGTTATTATATTTATATTTTATTAAACGTTTTGATTAAATTCTTCATTTACATTATTTGCCTTGAGAAAATTATATAAAATAAAAAATAATAAAAAATTTACAGATTTTATTTCGAATTACATTCGGTGTTGAAGAATGTAATGAACTTCGTTGTTCCTAACGGGGGTCCCCCGACTATCAGAGGACTATCAGAAATTTATATTGGCTATCGGAATACAAATATATTTGTTCAGTTTGTGGCCTGCTGTATTCAAGTAAATAAAATTATAATGTTCTTAATTACATCTATAGTTGGAAAAAGGTCTAATCATATCCTCCAATAGATGACAAATTTAAATGGGTAAAGGCATTCTTCAGCGTGTATGACGAAAATGACACGTTTTCTCAAAAAATCTGTGCTGTTAAAAGACAAGTTAAAGTGCTAGGGACTCAACAAAAATTTGATTTGATTAACAAATGTACCCAAAATCACATCTCTGTACCTTACTATCACACCAATATGGAGCTGAGATGCAAACAGTTTAATTCACTAAAAGTCTATAAAAAATTTTTCTCGGTTAATTAACTGGGAAAATCACTTATTTAAGATGCGCCCAACAAACATTTCAGCTTCCAGAAGGCTTTGGCAAGGGCATTTTTACTTCTTTGCGGAAGCACGTCAGAAGCAACTTATCGAAGGATGTCAGCAGAAACTTATCGAGGATCGTCGGAAGCACGTCAAAAGCAACTTATCGAACCTTGTCAGAGACAACTTACCGAAACTTAGTGAAGCACTTCAGAAACAGCTTATCGAAGCTAGCTGAGTCTCACTTATGTACTGAACACATTGACGACGACTGCAACAGTGCGAAACAACATGAAGAAAGAAACAACAATCTGGAAGTATCATTAGATTGTTTCATTCACGTATACACAAACACTTATATTGCTCTGTTGTCGCACGTCAAATTAGGAAAAATTCTAAACCGACGACAGCGACTTTGTTGCAATCACTCATTGTCGTTACAACATTTTCACCACTTTCACCTCCATAAGAAAAGCATGTAAAAATCATTTGACATTTGACGCACTGTTGCTGTCGTCGTCAATGTGTTCAAGGCATTACTCTTCGCGAAAGCTAGGAGGTCGAAAAAGGTAACATTGGAAAAAGAAAGGCAATTGTTTTGGTGAAATCACTGAACTTTCCTTTGGGCTTATCACAAACATATTGAAATTTAAAGAGCTAGGGAAAAGTAAGTAGAAAAAAGGATACATCAATTCATTAGTAATAAAATGCAGTGGAATGTGACTAAAAACTAACTCACCACAGCTTGATGCAATTCGCATTTTATTTTCTGCGAAACGTACCCAATCGTCGTAGTTTCTTCAACAAGAAGTCATAATATTTTATATATTTTGTATTTATTGTTTATATGATTTATTAGCATATTTCTTTTACGTATGCGTAATATGACAAAAAATGGCGGCGCTGATTCTAACAGCGTAGTCCCTCGATATTACTTGTTTTTGCAAGCAGACCCCGTCGTTTTCCATTTATGCGTCATACAGACTCTACAACACTTGCTGTAACAAGCGAGTTATGAGTTTTATAAAAATGTGTAATTATCGATAAAGTGCTTCGCAGGGGCTTCATCGAAACAACCGAAATGAGTTCATACTCCGGTATTTAAAACCTGCATTCACAAGTGCCATAGAAGACTTATCGAGGAAGAAAGTGTTTAACCAAAAGTAATATGTATACAAATTAAACAAAGGAGTTGCGTTCGTGATCTCGTTGGGCATAGACGTGCGTCCTTCCGTCCTCGTCATAAATTTAATTTTTTTAAAGCTAGTAGTTTGTCCCGTGGCTTAAATGTTTTGTCATGTGTTTCGTGTCTAAGTATACACCCCGATAGTGTACAAATTAAATGTTATGCGTTTTTATTTTAAACAATTTAAATAAAATTGTTACTCAACTAATAAACAAACAGGAGTGCAAAAATAAATAATTATAAAAACAAAAATAAATATAATCCAAAGCAACAAACACTCAGCAGCTCCAACCAACAACACAAGAGCAAAACCTGTTTTGCAGAGAGCCAGCCGCCAGCTACAGCATCAACACCGTTGACAACATTCGTGTTTTTGTTTTCTGACCATGCGAGGGGCTTTTCTATGCTCCTCGTGCTGTAAGTAATTGTTGTTTTTTTCGGTTCCGTCAACTCCCCATCCTTTCACATTAGTTACGTTTATAAGTAGGGTTGCACAGTGGGCCGAATTGTGCTGAAGTAAAGGCATAACACTTGCTTCAGTACTTTTTATATTGATCATGTTGTGCAGCTCTCTTGCAGCCGTAACTAACTACCTTGTATGCCCTTTTTTGTTTGATTTTTGCATGGTGCGGAAATGTCAGGTCATTTTCGCATAGATTTCTGCAATGTTCGTGGACTGAGGGCGAATTTTTTCTCGGTCTATGTACATTGTACTCTACATAGGCCTCAAATAATGGCACTGAGCGAGTCCCGCGTGGCCGAGGATGCAGATCCACTGGATTTTCACATACCTGGATATCGCTTACTGCCATTGTTTTCTTTGCATAGGGGCATTGCCCTTTTTATAAGAACTGATGTAGCGTACCAGTGTGAGCGGAGTCTGTACGTGACCGATCCAGAGTTTAGCTCAATGTGGGTTAGGTTCAGGCTTCGCTCTCACTTGCTACATTTCTGCTTTATTTATAGAAGTCCGAATCTAGGGAGGGAGCCCACTTTTAACAAACTGGACTCTCTCTCTCTGATTCGATTAAGCATATTTTGGGGTTGTTTCCTGACAGTGAGATCGTTGTACCAAGCGATTTCAATGTCCGCAACATGGCTTGGTTACGTCACTCGGGCCCATTGACACCTGTTGGACAATATGTTGAGCTATTTGCTGTATCGAACCAACTGATTTAACTAGTGAAGGAACCCACTTTTTTCCCCCAAAGTGATTTGCAAAGCGATAATATCCTTGACCTTTTTCTGACTTCACATCATGAAAAATATGATGTGAGTGTCAACGAATCTCAAGCCTTTCAGAATTGGCTTTCTAACAAGAATACCGACACTAAAATACTTCGCATCGAGGCAAGGAATCGCTGTAATACAATTTTAAAACGCAAAAAGTTTTTACACGAAGCTCGAATTGGAGAACAGATTCTTCTCTGCCCCAAAGGAGCAAAAATTTTCGGTCATTTGTTAAAAGATTTAAAAACCAGACATCGTCATCGATTCTAGCTCTTTTAAAAGATGACCAAATCTTCACTGATTCGGCTGATAAAGCAAACCTATTGGCTAGATTGTTTGGACAAAATTCCACTCTCCCGGACAGCAATCAGCCACTGCCCTTTGTTGAGAGTGGATCTTTTGCAATGCAGGAGATATACTTTCGAACGAGAGCAGTTAAAAGGGTCCTTCACATCTCAACGTAAACAAAGCCTCTGGTCCTGATGGGATACCGCCAATTGTGCTTAAAATGTGTGCTTCTTCGTTGGCTTTTCAACATCTACAGAACAGGAATATTTCCATCTTGTTATAAGGTGGCAAATGTCCGACCGGTACCTAAAAAGGGTGATGCCACGAACCCTGCAAACTACCGACCCATTGCGATATGCTCTACGCTTTCCAAAGTTATGGAGAGCGTAATAAACTTCAACGTTATGAACTGTCTGGAGCACAACTAACTGCTCAGTGACCGTCAATATGGTTTCCGTAGGGCTCGCTCTTCTCGTGATCTTATGGCGTTCTTAACCGAAGAATGGAATGAATGCGTCCACTTTTTCGGCGAGAGCAGGGTTGTTTCACTGGATATTTCAAACGCGTTCGACCGAGTGTGGCATAAAGCGCTCGTGTTAAAACTTGCTGCATATGGTTTTGGAGGTAACTTTGCTCGATGGATCACGTGTTTCCTCAAGGACAGAACGATTCGAGCCGTCGTTGATGGTATTTCCTCCGCGAAGCACGTCATCAACGCAGGAGTACCGCAGGGTTCAGTTCTATCGCCAACCTTGTTTCTGGTTTTTATCAACGACCTTCTGTCGTTGACGCATAACCCAATACATTCGTTTGCGGATAACAGCAGCATTTGTCATTCATATTCATTCAAAAAACGCCCAAGCTCTATGGAGATTGAGAGAAAAAGGCAAAATATGAATGCCACACTCCTAAATGATCTACAAAAAATCTCCGAGTGGGGTGTTGCTAATAGAGTAGAGTTCAATGCAAGCAAGACCCAGTGTTGTCTGTTAACCTACAAGCGTGTGAATTGCCCTTTATCTCTTCTCATTATGAATGGTGTGGACCTTGTGGAATCAGCCGCTCTTGACGTTCTGGGCATATCGATTCAATCTGATCTTTGTTGGAATGATCATATTTTCGATGTATCAAAAGAAGCGGGCAAGTGCCTAGGTTTTCTAAAACGGTGCAAAAATATTTCACTTCAGCTGATCTTCGTATGATCTACACCTCATATATTTGGCCGAAATTGGAGTACAATTCGCACATTTGGGCAGGGGCTTCAATATCTTATTTCGAGCTTCTGGACCGAATTCAACGTCGTGCGATATATTTGATAGGTGATGAAAATATTTCATCCTCTCTCAACTCTAAGGAGCTTGCCTAAGCCTTCTGTATAGGTATTACCATGGTAAGTGTTCAAGGGAGATACATGGCCTGACGCCACCAGTTCGTGTGTTTCCCAAGTCCACTCGGGCAGCTGTCCCAAGCACACCAGACAGTTTTGAGCTGTGCAAATTTAAAACAAACCTTCACCGACACTACTCCATCTATCCACCCTCCAACTAACTATCACCCATCTTCCGAATCAACACAATGCTTACACATTTATAGGGGGCATCCTTTGAGCTTTGGTTCAGTCTAAAAAAAAACAAAACTGATTTTAAAGAAGTTAAATCTTATGCGAAAAAAATTAATTTAGGGAAGGCAAATCGGGCAAACGGGGCTTACTAGTCGAATATAACTTTGGAGTCCAAGTGCCCTAAGGAAAATATGTATGTAGAAGTAGTTAAGTATATTTTAACAATATATACATTTTTAAGATCAGACATTAAATGCTAAGAAATGTTAAGAAAATAAAAAAATACAAATTCAATTCTTTTTCCGGTGGAAATTCTTTTTAAAAATTTTTTTAAGGTTAGCTCTGAAATAAAGGACTTACATTTTAAACATTTGACAACACTTTAAGTAGTGTACGAGTGTACTTGTGCAATTAAAGTCTTATACGCAATTTATTTCTTCTGCACTCATTTGTTTGTTTTAGAGAAACCTTTTTATACAGGGTAACCAATGCATAATGAACCTAAATGAAAAAGAAAAACCATAGAATTTATGATCCTTCTTCTTTCTATTTTCTTGCAGATTATATTCTGGTGTGCCTTTGGAGCAGTTATATTAGGAGCGATTGCTGTCATATCATATTGGATACGAAGATGCAGGTATGAACGAGCATTAAAAAATAAATCACAGTTTACGGTCCTGAAAACAGATAATGTAAATAGACCAACTATTTTGCACCAAACATTTATAAAATGATCTGACAGAAATTGAATCTATAAAATTATTGTGCGTTCGCAATAAATTTATTAATACCTTTGTTATGAATTGAGAAAAGGATCCCTGTTATTTTGTACATTATTATGCATTACATTATTCATAAAAATAATATTGTCAATTTTTTCTCTTTACTTTACACTTGAACGCATATTTCTGCAAATATATTAAAAATATTTCATGAAACCAAAAAATGTTATATGCGAACATGAAAGTAGGCCTCAAGACTAGCATTTTATGTGAACAAATTTTTCTTTTAGTCTTTTAAAATTATAATTAGCGACATTGGGAATGAAAAAACCAAAAGTAAAGAACTATATCGAAGAAAAGGGATCAAGTGAACAACTAAAATCAAAGTAATGAAAAGAAATGTTGTCTTCCATGGCGGTTAGGAGCCAAAATGTGTGGTATTTAACATTACACATCTTTTGGAAGTGAGTTTCGACGTTGGTCTGCATTTTTAAAAAAATTACCGAAGTTGGCAATGAAAAAACCTAAATTACAGGACATAAACGACTGAAATCGAAATAATGAAAAAAAATTTTGTCTTGCACTTCTAGGAGCTACAATGTGTGGTCTTTAACGTTACATTGTTGTCCTTTTTGCCCCTATCTAAATTTTTCGCAATTTCGATCTGGTGCACGACACAGGCAAAATGAACGTATCTGCATGAAGTGAAACAAAAACACACTGCTTTGATATTTATGTTTTGCGATGGTATGGTTTATAAATGAACGGAATATATTCGATACAGAGCAAAAGTATTTTTTTTCGGCCGTTACTCCTACTGAAAAAATTGACCATATGCTTTTTTAATTACATCACTAGTATTCCTCGGCAGACGTTGTCTTGCCACAGACCGCCTTACTACCATATACGAAGATGTCAAGAAATGCCAAATACATCCACCATTTTCAGTATAGCAGCCAAAAGTAACTTTACTTACTTACTTAGCGCTACAACCGTACGTCGGTCTTGGCCTCATCTAAGAATTTGAGCCAGCCATTTCTATCTTTCGCTTGCTGGCGCCAGTTGGAAATTTCAAGCTTCGACAGGTTGTCCTCTACTTGGTCTTTCCAACGAAGATGCGGTCGTCCTCTTCTACTTGACCGCCGCTGGGTACCGAATCGAATGTTTTCTTCGCTAGAGCATCGTCTTTCATGCGCTGAACATGACCAAGCCAGCGTAGCTGCTCGATTTTAATGCGCTTGGCTATGTCGTGGCGGCCATAGCCTAGTGGGTAGAGTGCGTGGCCCCTAAGTTAAAAAACCGCTTTAGCCCGGGTTTAATTCCAGCTCAGACAGAAAAGTTTTTTCAATTTAATTAATTGTTCTGTTCGGTCGTCACCTCTCTGCAGACAATGGCAAACTTTAGAGAGTAAAAATTGCCATGTAAAGCTTCTTGAGAACATAAGCCGTTCGGAGTTGGCATAAAACACGTAGGTCCAGTTCTCGATCATTTGTGATCAAACATTTAATTAACATGCACAACACAATTGATCAATAGAAGCTAGGTCAAAGTCCTTCCAAGGGCTGAAATGGCCAGTTTATTAGTATTATTGTTATGTCGATGTCAGCGTCCAGCTCATACAGTTCATCATTCCACCGTATTAGGTACTCACCATTGACGCTGATTGGTTCGTAGATCTTACGAAGAATCTTTCTCTCGAATGCTCCTAAAGTCTTTTCATCTAAACTGCTCAGCGTCCAGGTTGGAAAAGTCACACGATAAGGAATCACCTTGTCTGAAACCTCGTTTGGTAACAAATGGTGGGGAGAGGTTCTTCCCGATTTTAACTGCGCTGCTGGTGTTGCTCAGTGTCATCCTGCAAATTCGTATTAGTTTTGCAGGAATACCAAATTCAGACATGGTGGAGTACAGGTGCTTCCTTATTAGGCTGTCGAAGGCGGCGTTGTAGTCGACAAAAAGATGGTGGGTGTCGACTTGTTTTTCTTGAATCTTCTCCATGATTTGTCGTAGCGTGAAGATCTGGTCGATGGTGGACTTTCCAGGTCTGAAGCCACACTGATAAGGTCCGACCAGTTCGTTTACAATGGGCTTCAATCTTTCACATAAAATGCTTGACAGGACCTTATATGCGATATTAAGAAGGCTTATCCCACGGTAATAGGCACAGATAGTAGGATCACCTTTCTTGTGGATTGGGCAGAGCACACTGAGATTCCAATCGTTCGGAATGCATTCTTCCGATCATATTTTGCATAAGAGCTCGTGAATGCATTTAAGTAGAGCTTCGCCTCCGTTCTTAAACAGCTCAGCAGGAGCCATCATCTCCCGCGGCTTTGTTATTTTTAAGCCGAGCTATAGCTGTCAGGACTTCATCATAGTCGGGCAGCAGAACCTCGACGCTGTCATCCGAAATTGGGGTTTCCGGAGTATCATCTCTATCGGCGGGATTGTTGTCAGCGTTGCCATTTAGAAGCTTAGAGAAGTGTTCTCTCCATAACGTCAGTGTACTCTGGACATCTGTCACTAGATTCCCGTTTTCATCCTTGCAGAAAGAGGACCCGGTTTTAAAACCATCGGCAAGGCGTCTTATTTTTTAAAAAAATTTTCGTTCCTCATTCCTGTCACCATACATCTCAACCTTCTCCTGCTCACACTTTTCTGCCTCTCTTTTTTTTCCGCCTGATAAATACGCTTCTCTTCCCTCCTCTTTTCTTTGTATCGCTCTTTAGTAGTGTGCGTTACAACCGACTGCAGGGTGGCTTTGTAGGCGGCGTCTTTCTCTGCAGTGGCGTCGCGACACTCCTGGTCGTACCACTGGTTTCGGCGAGGGCGTTGGTAGCCAATCACCTCTTCAGCAGCCGCACGCATGGAGTTGGAAATGTGTGTCTACTGCGCGCATATATCATCGATTGGAGGAGTGCTTTGAAGCAGGAGTGAGAGTCGAGTGGTGAAAGCATCGACTGTCTTTTTCGATTGCAGCTTGTCGACATCTAGCTTTCTCTGTGTAGGGTTGCGTGTATTCTTAGCAGTGCACTTAGACGTGTACGGATCTTGGCTGCAACAAGATAGTGATCCGAGTCAATGTTTGCACCACGGATCGTGCGTACATCCAATACACTGGAAGAGTGCCTTCCGTCGATCAAAACGTGATCAATTTGATTTTTTGTTTTTTGATCAGGGGACATCCAGGTGGCTTTATGAATATTGAGATGCTTGAATCCAGTGCTACTTACGACCATGTTTCGTGCTGCGGCGACTTCAATCAGCCTCATTCCGTTATTGGAGGTGTTGTCGTGGAGGCTGAACTTTCCGACTGTTGTACCAAAAATATTTTCCTTGCCCACCTTAGCGTTGAAGTCACCAAGCACGATTTTTACGTCGTAACAGGGGCAGCGTTCGTAAGCATTTTCAGGGCGCTCGTAGAAAATTTCCTTGGTCTCATCGTTCTTGTCTTCTGTCGGAGCGTGCGCATATATTAGGCTTATATTGAAAAATCTAACCTTGGTGCGGATTATAGCAAGTCGTTCATTCACAGGTGTGAATCGCAGGACGTGGGGCCGTAGTCTCATGCCAACTACAAATCCGCATCCAAACTCGTGCTTCTCCGCATGGCCGCTGTAGTAGATATCACAGGGTGCATGCCGAATGCAACCCTGTCCCTTCCATCGCATTTCTTGGATAGCAGTGATATCAGCTTTGTATCTTTCCAAGATATCAGTCAGTTGGATAGAGACACCTTCCCAATTAAGGATTCGGACGTTCCAGGTGTATATCCGTAAATCGTTATCGGTTTGCGATAGTCGTCATCAGAGTTGGGGATCAGTTTTCTTCAATTCTTTTGTGTTTTCATTGAAATGGGTTTTTAGGAGGTTATAATCGACTTGAGGCGATTTCACAAAGATTATGCTGGCCTCGCCAGGTTGATACAGTCAGACATATTACATTGTAAAGGTTCGCCCCCCAGATTACCGCCGAAAGTAACCACATGATCTAAATTCTCAAATTGTAGTCTAAATGATCTGAATTGTATGAAATACTATGAGCGTCCAAAGTGAGTCAACAGCTATGAAATTTTTGTTTCTCTTTGGATTATGAGATCAAAATAAAATACGCATCGATTCTAAATACACAAACTACAACGTTTATTCAATACTAAAAAAATAATAGCAAAAACACAAAAACATCTATGACACTTGAATTCTTATGCACAGTTAAACAAAAACAAAACATATTTTGTGCATTAAAAGTGAGTCAACACTTGTATTTAAAGTTAATTCAAAAGCAAAAACTGTCGACTTTATAGTAGGTAATATTTTTTTGGCCCCCTTGGAATTTATGACCTCTTGAAGCCTTCGGGGCATCGATTCTACTAACTTTTTGGTGTACGCCACAGGTATTTTTTTCCACTCCTCTAGAAGCTCTGCTTTAAAGGATTCTTTGCTGGTTATCTTTGTTTTTCGTATCTGCCGGTCCAAGTAGTCCCAAATATGCTCAATTGAATTGTGGTCTGGGAATTGCGGGGGGTGGTCCAACAGTTTTGGTGTTCGGTATAGGAGCCATTCTTATGCCAAACGTGACGTATGCGTGGGGTCATTGTCTTGCTGGAAGATCCAATGCCCAGGCAAACCCAATTTATCAACGCTTGGTGTGACATTTTCTTATAGTACCTTCAAGTAACCTTGTTCATTCATTGTGGTTAATAAAAGCAAGTTGTCCTACACCCGATGCCGCAAAACATCCCCAGACCATAACCGTGCCTCCAAAATGTTTCACCGTATTTTGAAGGTTTTTCTCATTGAACTCTGCATTCTTTTTCCTAAACATTTTCCTTGGCTTTTCTGAACCAAATATTTCAAACTTACTTTCATCTGTAAAAAAAACAGTGTTCTTGAGACGTTTTGTTTTATTAACTTTAGAAATGTATGGTTTCTTTCGTGGTCTGCGGCCAAAAAAACTGTTTTTATGTAAAATTCTTCTTACGGTGCTGGCACCTACACCCTTTTCGTATGTCATTTGTGTTAATTTGTAAGCGGTAAAAAGGGGTGCGGCAAAATTATTTCCCTTAAACTATCTCGTACTCGAAACAAATCGACTGCCAAAATTTCAGCTAAATTTAGCTTAAACCTGGCGCGCTTTGCTTCACTCCACGCTGGCTCCCTAAAAAGTGAGTGTAACTAAAGTGGGACATGCCCATTTTTAATTCACTTGATGAGAGTAGCCATATGAGCTAAATTACAAAATTCTTGTCTAATACGACCGTTGAAATAAAATATTTTCATTGGTTTGAGTAAAAAGGGCGTGGAAACCAATTTTTAGTACAGTTGCTGACAGTATTCATACAAACTAAGCAAAAATTTTAGCTCAATTGACTCAGTAGTCAATTTTAATACTTTCTCAAAAATTGGACGTAAAATATAGCGAAAACGCCCATTTTAAGTACAGTTGCCAAAAGTAACCATACAAACGGCCAATAATCTTATACGGCCAAAACTGCTTGAAATAAATTGAAACTGCCTTTTCACTGATTTGTGGGTGGAAAAAGGGGGCGTGGAAATCAATTTTAATTACAGTTGCTGACAGTAACCATGTTAACTAAATTAGCCAATTTAAGTCTTATACGACCAAAACTATCTCAAATAAAGCATTTTCGTTGATTTGAGTGCGGTAAAAGGAGGCGTGGGAACCCATTTTTAGTACAGTTGCCGAAATTACCCAAACCAAATTACCCAAACCGACTGAAATATAGCATTTTTATTGATTTGGGGGCGATAAAAGGGGGTGTGACACGAAATTTCAATTTCAGGTTAATCGGTCCAGTAGTTTTGGAGTCTATAGGCATCACACACACACACAGACAGACAGACAGTACTTTGCTTTTTATATATAGAGATATATCGAAAAAATGTTGCCTCTTGTCGGCGTCTCTAGGCGTTCCCCACGGAATTGCTGATGTCTGATTGAATATTGTTAAAGAAATTTATGAATTTTAATAGTTAATTTATATTTATCTCCATAAATTAATCTACTTGTTTGAAGTTGTGTTTAAATTCAAGGATGTGTACCTAAGTGTACTTTTTGCTCTTTGAATTTTCGAGGTTATAGGAAAATCTTTGTTAAGCATATCCCTGAATTTGAAAAATTTTAAGACTTTGTCTTAAACGTATATTTATCACCGACGGATAAGAAACCTAATTCCTTTTAGTTCTTTTCTCCTACATATGTATATCCCAATTTGATTTATTTCTCACAGACTTACTGCGGATATTGGTGTTACTATTTTTTTTACCAAACCGTCATACTCTGGGAATTTGACTTTAATTTCAGTCAAAAGTCTATTCATCTAAATAGGCTACAGGAGCCTTTGAACTTTCAATTCTGATAGTAAACGCTTCCTTAAGTTTTTTTTTTTAATACATTACTTTAAATATTTAAATCGTGAACTTATCTCCTAAAGAACTTGTGTTTTTTTTTTAAATACTATACATTTGCCGTAGATTTCTCAATTATTTTTTTGTTCTTCCAATAGCAGTTAATGAGTTCAAAGTGTAACCGGACTGTGCAAATAAAACAACAACGGTTGATTGTTCTTCGATATTTATTTTATCATCTTCAAAATAATCACCATCGGAGGCAATACACATGTGCACACGTTTTTCCCATTATTGAAAGCATTTTTAGCAGGCCGACTTCAGTATTTCCATAATTCTTGCCTTTTTCGCAGAATATTCTAGCGCAATAGCTTTAAAACACTCAAATAACATTGAGCGTTGTCCGATTGACCTTGTGGAAGGAGTTCCGAGTGCACGACGCCTTGAGAATCGTAGAAAACAGTCAACATTACCTTAATTTTTGTCGTGGTTTTTGGGTGTCGTCTCATCTGGATAGCGCCACTCTGCAGATTGTTAATCTGTTTCGACGGTAATTCAACAATTTTGGCATAAGTCGCGCTGCAACCCGTCGCATTCCTAAAACATTGGCACCACGAAATTACCCCCAAATGAAATACACCCCAATGACGTAACACTCAGTGAAATAAGCCCCAACGAAAATTAAATAAACCCCAAATGTCTGAAATGAAATAAAGCCCAAATGCAATTAAATAACACCCAAGTGAAAAATGAAATAAACCCCAAAATGAAATAAGCTCCAATGAAATATCCCCAAAAAAATTAAATTAATTAGACACCGCACATTACAGACTTTTAGTAGGCTGATAATGATCGCAGCCGACAAACCAACTATTTAGTTGGTGGTAGGTCCGCACACTGTCTATGCATAGTTGGCCATTTGCAGGTTTGCATTTTCCAAATATTCTTATGGGGAGTTTTAATATTATTGCATTGTTCCGAGTTTCACAAAAGTTTTCACAACTTTAATATATATTGTTGATTTTGATGCGGATACGAATCTTACACATTTTTTTTTATTAGTTTATCATATTATTAGCAGCATTTAACTTTTTTCTGGCACTTATTGTATCCTTTTTAACAGTTATTTAAACTTGTTTATCCCTATTTTCAATCTGCACAACGCTATACTTTTCTCTTCATGCTGCAAAAGCAACACTTTTCAACGAAAAATAAAAAATACAACAAAAACAAACGAAATGGCAAACATTTGGCCAAGTATTTAATCGGCTAATGTGCTCACTACCATAGCACGCCATACCCACTGGACAGTCTGCAGATAGTTAGCAGACTTTTAAATCAAGTGGAAATCTGCCCTCCATTTTGATTTTTTTCGTTGTGCTTGCTTTAATCGGTAGGTTTGCGGACATCCATAAGGCACCATGCCCACATGAACAACAACTAAACTATCGGCCGACTAAAAGTCTGTAATATGCGGTGTCCGGGCGTCCGCAGGGGGTAGGGGGTAAGCGCCCACCTCCTAGGCAATGAACATTTTTATATATTTAAATCAAAAAAAGCAATAAGTTTAGATTAAAAAATTTTAAGAGAAAATCAAAAACTTTCTAAATTGTAAGTTGCGCTTAAACTTAGGGCTTTGAGAACTTGGTTAATAAAAACGTCGGTTTAAGTTTTAGAAATGTAAAATTTTGCGAAACATGTATTTTATTAAGATGCATCATAATCAATCAAAAAGTCGATTTTGAATTTTTTGTTACTTATGGCTGTTTTGATTTCATATGAAGATTGTTCATTATGTATTTAATATATTTTGAAAAGAATATAAAAATACTTTTTTTAGGTTAATTTATAAATAAAGCAGAGCTAAGCCACTCATTTGCAAATAGTATGTTGTACCCGATACTGTAAGGCCGTGTTCATATTACGCGTTTTAGTCGCGATTGCTCTCACGTTTGTTTTGCAAACGCTGCTGAAAAAAAATTAATTTTGTATGCATTTAAATACATTTATTTATTAAATATTTAGTATTTTTCAGCCGCGTTTGCAAAAAAAAATTGAGATCAGTGTCGCAATCGCGTCAAAAAAGAGTAACATGAACACGGCGTAATAAGTAACGATACCATTTCAATTAATTACCTTTGTTGTACAAAAACTTTTCAATACGTATTCTAAAATTAAAAAATTTTTTCTACGAATTTTATTCGTAATTTTCAGCCAGGAATAGAATTCGTAGAATGGATAGTTTGGTACACATTTCAAATATTTAATTCGTATTCGTACAAAAACAAACGTGTGTTGTACGAATACATTTACGAATGATCGTAATACCTAGTCACGAAAAAAACCTTCTGTTCAGCTGGGGTTTGTACCGCGGGTCTTTAGCTTATGGGCCACGTACTCTTCCAGTAGGCTACGGTTTCCTTCACACATTTCCTTATGTTCGGTAATTGTTCGACAAACCAGTCTGAAGGATTTCAGTTTCAAACTTCGTACCCTCTACGAATAATGAGTACGGTCAACCTAAGAATGAATTTTTTAATAAATACTACGAATGTAATGAAAGAAATTACGAAGATATTCCTACGAGAAATTGACGAATGTTAAGGAATGATATCCCTTATTAGTCGAAGATCATTCTTCGTAGCAACAGAAAGCAAAGTGCATTTAATTCAATAACGGATATAAGCTTTGACGATAAGCAAATTTATGTTTTAAAGTCATTGTAAACAAGCAGAAGACAAAGTAAATAAGTTTAATAAAAAAAAGACACAGTTTCGATAGTAGTGTAAGTATAGACGTAGAATTGCTTTTTACACAGTAATTGAGAAAAATTCTTTTTTTTTTATTTTTATTTTTCAAAACTATTTTAAAGCGTTTCATTTTCTAAATAAAAATTATTCAAAAACAAACTTATTGTTGTTGTCCTTCTTTAAACTTACCTGATCTAAAATGCTCACAATTAAATTCATGTAAAAATTTGTTTTGTTTTATAAAAAGTTTTCGTTTGATATTTTTGGTGATGAATTTGTTGTTCTTGTTCATTTGTTTTGTTGGTTAAAACTAAATTAAATTCAAAGTTATGTTTAATTAATGAAAATAAATATGGGTAAATTTGAATAATTTTTTTTATTGTTATAAAGAGCATATACAGTGCTCGAAATTTGCTTAGCCGCACACGATCTTATAGCAATATAAATGAAAAAAACAACAATAGGTTTAACTGTGTAATAATATACATTTTTATTTTTGTTTTATACAAAACTATTGAGAATTATAAAGATTTTTTATTCATATTTTAAGAAAATTGTACAAATAGAAAAAAATGCTAGATAAATTCAAGCGAATTTTGCTTAGCCTCGCGACGTCAAATACTTAAAAAAACAACCATTTAAATAAAAAAGCATATCTTTTGTACAGTTAATATTTAGTTGGACCTCCATTTTTATTTATTACCGCAAAAATTCTATCGGGGAGTGAGTCAATTAATTTTCGGAGAACGTCAATTTCTAAATCTAGCCACGCCTGCAAAATTGCTATTTTTAATTCAGATACCGTCGAGTATTGGTGGCAATTTCTATAGACAGCTCGTGCAATTATTCCCCAAACATTTTCAATCGGATTTATTATCCGGACTTCTAGCTGGCCAATCAAGTAATGGTATTGAGCGTGATGAAAAAAAATTCCTTGACTCGTGTGAAACGTGAATACTGGCATTATCCTGTTGAAATATTAAGTCAACGTCAGCATTTTCTTCAAAATAAGCAATAAGAACGTCGTCTAACATTTCAACATACTTTGTTGAATTCATTCGTGTTGAAATAAAACATAACTTAAGTTTTCCATTGTATGAAAAAGCCCCCCATATCATAATGGATCCACCTCCAAAGTTTCGACTCATTCTTGGTGGATTATTTGCACGTAGATCATGCCAATAACAACTGAATCCATCGGGTCCATCGAGATTAAATTTTTTCTCATCCGAAAAAATTACACTACGCCAATTTTCAGTCCAGTTCATGTGCCTTTTCGCAAATTCTAACCTGGCTGCTTTATGACAAGATTTAAGTTGTGGTTTTTTTGTCATTTTTTTCCATTTAATATTTTTATCCGCGCTTAAAATTTGTTGAACTCTACGTTTTCCAATTGGAAGTGTAAGTTTTGACACTATTTGAGATGCACTTAGTCGGTTTTTAGTGGCTTCTTCTTTGATAACATTTCTTTGACGACGAGTTATCTTCGTATTTCTTTTACATTTTGAGGAAGAAATACCGTATTTTTCACCTAATCGCAAAAAATTTCTAATTACTTTCTCCGATCTGTTAATTTGACGGCTCTATTAGAAAAACCATTTTCTTTTAAAACTTTAATTTTGCCTTTTTCCACATCATTCAAAAAACTATTCTTTGCCATTTTAAAATTAAGCCTTTTCAAAATGAGATGAATCGCCTAAAATATTAAAAAAAATTAAAATTTAAGAAATGTTCACTGAAACATTCCAACAGAAAAGCGAACTTACAAGTACAACACTTAAAACACGACTGCGGCTAAGCTAACTTCGCGTCAATGATTGTGAAATTCTTAATAAATTTATTTTTCGGTACTGTTATATTTTTCATTTTGTTGCTTTGTTTGAACAGATCACATTTAAATTTAACAACAAATTTGATGGAACAGTAAATGTTGAGAGTAATCGTGAAAAACATTACTCTTTCGCTTCTTTCTTAAATGCGGCTAAGCAAACTGCGCTGACTGTACATATATGTATATTTTAAATGTAATTTAAAATTAAAATTTTAGTTAACAAAATAAATTTTTAATATGGAAAAAATATAATGCATAATATAAATAATTCGAATTTATTATGGTATTTAAAAAATAAATGGAGTTTTTAAATGCTTAGTAACGCATGCGCTAACCTGCGTAGTATATATACATACTGCCTCTGTAGCTACACGCATCTGGCTACACTCATGGCAGAATAACTGGTAGGGTCAACTCGGAGAGGAATGAAGTAAAAAGTAGAGAAAAGCGAGCTAGTTGTCAAATTCAGCTGTTCATGTCGAGTAAAAATTAAGAACATCTGAAAAAAATTCAGCTAACTGAACCAACAACAATTACCAAGCAAATCTAAAACAACGACGCACAGAGAAGAGCAAGACCACAGCGGTTGAGCAGCGTTAGAGGGGATGAACCGAATCGTCCACAGAAAATAAACAGAACTTTGCTTACTATCTCCCGCTTTTCAGTCGTCACACACGAAAAATCTCGAGCTTGCGGCGAAAGCAATTATTGCTCCGAAAGCAATAATTCTCTTGCTATGGTAGCAAGATCTCTTTGTCCCGCTTTTCACTCGGCAATAATTGCTTTTGCTGCAAGCAGCTTGTCGATTTTTCGAACGTATGAGGTGGTTTAAGAAAGTCCGCTCTAAGCCCGAGTAGTCCACAAACTACTTGTGGCGAAAGCAATTATTGCTCATAGAATTGCCGAGTGAAGAACGACCCTTTGAAGCGCATGCAGAATCAAAACAACAATATTAGCAGCTAGTAGCAACGTTGCCAGTAATGTTGGAAAAATCCCATTCGGTGTAAATTTTAATTGCCCTTAGGAATTTTTGTTTTTGGGAATTCCTATTAAATTTTTTAATTCAACGTGGTATTTTTTAATTGGCGTGGGAATTCAGTGGGGTATTTTTTGAAATTCCGTGGGAGTTTGGTAATATTATTCTTAAAATTTTTTTTTTTTAGTAAGCAAAGTTTCTCTTTGTGGTATTTCTAAATGTTTTTTCAATTACTTGTGCATATGGGACTTATTACGGAATATTTAAATGCGAATGAGATTTTTGTGGCAATTTTAAATGCATATGGAATTTGTGGTGGTATTTTTAAAACGCGCGGTATTTTTGTGGTAATTTTTAATGATCGTGGGATTTTTTAATACTGTTTTATTGCAGGACAAATTTTTTTGTTTTATCTTTACCATTTTAATTTTTGTTGTATTTAATTTATGTTACCGTCAAAAAGGGAACTTTTTGTCGGAATTGTTTTAAATTTTAACTGCCAACCTTGGCTAGTAGTAGTACATTTTTTTGAAGCCACATACTCTCTAGCTACATGCATTTGTATTCTCTATTGTATTACAACCCAACAAGCTATGCATGTCACTGTTTCAGCTAAACGATACTTAAAACGGCAGCGTCTGATTTGCTTATAGGGCTGTTCACATTTCAAACCGCTCATCAAATCGTTTGTCAAATCCAATAGAACAACGTGGGAATTCCATGAAAATTTCACGTTGTTCTATTGTATTTGACAAACGATTTGATGAGCGATTTGAAATGTGAACAGCCCTTATATGAAAACGCCAAGTGTTTGTGCCTTTAAACCGTTATCTACATAATTGTAAAGTCATTTTTTATATTTATCAAGAATCGAATTGAAATGTATGTCATATTCGCTTGATGCGTCGTTTGTTCTTATCTTTTTTCCCCTCTCTTTTTCACCTTTTCGCCAAAAAGCTCTGAAATATGCATTGAATCTTGTATTGAAATCAAGGTAGTGCAGTTGAGTTGCCGTTTATTGTTTAGTTTATTGTTGCAACTTAATAAAAACCATTTTAAGAAAAAGTTACAATTGTTTTACAACAAATAAAATTAATATACAACTTAAAGTTCTCTACAAACCTGTTATTTATTATGTTTATTTTCTATGATTTAAATACAAATTCTAATTGTTTGATAGTTTAAAATCGTTTATTGAGCTTTAGGTCAGGTTAAAACAATTGATTGCTCTAACTAGTTAATCAATAAGCTAACCAATTAACCAGCTAGTGATGTTTTCCTTTTCATATTTTCATCCTTGAAAATTTTGTTGTTGTTGTTTCTTTGGAAAAAATTCATTAGAGCATTTTTATTGTTCTAACCTGACCTTAAGCTCAATAAAAGATTTTAAAGTATCAAACAACTAGAATTTGTATTTAAAATCAAGTATGATTTAAACTATCAAACATTTAGAAATTGTATTTAAATCATATAAAATCAACATTAATATACAACTTAATAAATGGTACGCTTATGTGAAACACACAATGCATAGTTTGCTGACAACGAAACGGTCCGCTTCAGTGCTTTTAGAAGTGCACACAGTTTTCAACCGAACCGATCGTTTATATATGTAATAAAATTTTAGCGACTGATGTGGATTTATATATGTATATTTTACATACATATTAATAAAAACAACAAGAACAAAAGCAGCACAACAAGGAACGACATGATTATGAACCAAACGAACACACACAACAACAACAACAACCACCACCATAAAAACAAAATAAGCAGCTTGTGCATTCCTCATACGAATATATGAATTTTTCATCTTCTTAGATTTTGCTATTTTATTAGATATTCGTTTTATTCCGATATTTTGGCATTTTTTTTTCTTTGTACGATGAATATTAAAGGGTTTAGGTATACCCAAAAGTGTCAAATATCACTTTGAAAAAATTCGTGAAAATGACCCCCATACAAACCGCGCTGTAAGACGTAATTCTACGTCAAAATTTATGTTTTCCAAAAATTTGGCTTATTTTTTATTATAAAGATGATGTAATTGGGATTTTTTTAATAGTATAAAAACCACGCCTTCTTCCTAAGCAAAGTTACTATATGAAAACGGCTAGGTATCTAAAAATTCTGAAGAATATTATTTCTGCTAAGAATTTTAAAATTCACTTTGAGTTTGGAATTTGGCAAAATATTACAAAATGACGTCATCAAAGTAGCATAACTCTTAAAAATTCCACAAAAATGTGTGTATTAACAGCATATTTAATACACAATCTTCCATATCTGAAACGTGTACTGCATTTGAGTATTCGCAAAATTGGATGAACACCACAGCCGTTATCTATACGAAATGACGTCATCAAACGTTAAAAATATGCATGGCTAAGAATATACAACAGTGGGGGTATCTAAACTAAGACCCAGTCGAAAAGAATACCTTGCTAGTTTTTATTTAAAGTAAAGTGAATGTGTTTTTAACAATTAAGTTCATAAACCATATAAAATTACAAAGGTTTTTTTTTTATTAATCACAAAGTTTTTTATAATCACAAAAAGGAACGCAAGTTTATAAAATGAGATTTATAAAATCTATAATAAAATTATATAAACATAAAGTTTAGAGGTCTTTTTATAATTAATAAATAAAAATTGCTATAAACGTGCTAATTTCTTTCGTTACCTAAATATAGAAAGACCACTAACATTTTTTAAAATCAGGTTCTTCACATATGCCTTTAGGTCAACTACCCACCCACCCGAAATCTGACACAATCCAGTGGAAAATTTTTTGTTTAAATACTAGTCAGGGCTTTTCTATGTTAAGGTAACAAAAGAAGTTCATGGGAAAATCTTTCAGTACAGCAATTCTTCACTTTTAGTCAAAAATTAGAAATTTTTTCATTTGATATATTACTTCTGATATCAATATTGTGGCATGTAGCTCACTAGATTTTAATAAATATTTTGCTTAAATTAAATTAAATAAATTTTTGCAATCTGCAGTCTGTTTCTCGAATTGGTTTTTATTAAACATTGAAAATAAAATATTCTTTTAACATTTGCTGTAAAATGAGAAATTAAAAGAATTTTTTAAGCAATCTGGAGAAAAAAATAATTTTTTTTTTGTATTTTACAGAGTACAAAAATTCAGAACTAGATAAATTTTTTAATTCTTTTAAATCGTTTGCTTACTTAGAGTTCTAAATTTTGTGTTTATTATAGAGTAAAATAAAATGTATCGAAAACGCTTTGGTAGTAGAAAAGTAGGAAAAATATAAAATTGTACCAAAAAGTACAATTTTACCGAAAATATCAACCCTGTTACATACACATTTTTATGTTTGTGTTATAAAGCTTTAGCTTTTTGCATTCGATAAAAAGCATGAGTTCAACAGCGAAACGAAAGCAACAAACTTTCAGTAGCTTTCCAGACTTCATGCTAGCATATTGTGGTTGATTCAAAGAGTAGTAAAGAGTTGTCAGTTGCGTTTGTGCAGACATTTTCAATAAGTGAAGATTGGGCAAAAGTGGATGTGAAGCATGAAACAAAGATATACAGAAGAAGCTCATGATACAAAGAACTGCAGATAAAGTATTGCGCATGTCCGCCATCTTTGCTGTGACGTGCAAGGTGCTCATTGGTTGCAGCGTAGTCACAATTTATTCATAGGGTATAAAGATTTTAAAATGCCTACATTTTCTTATGAAAACTTGTTTTACTGAAATGAAATAAATATTGTTAAATAAAGCACATGTCCAAAATAAAGTAAATATATTTTTTAGTACTGTTTGTGAAAAAAATTTGCATATATTGTAGTGGTGTTTTTCCCCTTTTTTCCGATTTACACAAAAAGCGGCTACGCTGCTTGCTTAACAGAATTTTGACTGTTTGTTCGTTTTCATTTTGCTATCTTCGTCACTTTTCGACATTTTCTTTTGAATGTATTCATCAACTGTCACATATGACAAGCACCAATGACGAGGTGCGCAGTAAATGTCGTTCGTTGCGCCGGGAATACTTTATCTGTAGTTCTTTGTATCATGCAGATAGCTTACTCCGTGCGCAAAAAATGAAATCTTCTGCGCACTACGTCACTCGAGCTTGTCAGTTGTAACACGTGGTGCATACATACAAAAGAAAATGTGAAAAAGCAAAAAGTAAAGCAAGTAGCAAGCAGCACAATTGCAGGCATTTAAGAAATATTGCATTAATTTAATTCAATTTCTAATAGTGTGCACTTATAGTACGCGACAGTTATAATTTTCAATTATATTTTATGTAATTAAAATTAGTACTAAAGTTTAAGATGCTTTTGATGATAATAACAACGATTTTAATTCGGGCCATAAAATGAATTTACAATTTTTTCAACAAACGAAACAACAAACGAGAAGATCAAGAAAATGAAAACGAAGCAATCAAACACATCAAGTAACGTAGCTATTTTTTTTTTTTTGAAGAAGAACAAATGGGAGAAAACACCCCTATTATATAAGCATTTCTTTTCAATAATAGTATTGAAAAAGAAATTTTGCTTTAATTTATTTATAGAGTAATTTATTTCATTTCAATAAGCCAAGTTTCAATAAGAAAATGTCGATATTTTTTGCATCGCTATAAATAAATTATCCCCTTTAAATATATTGTGACTACGTTTTTATTTAGGCACTTTGACAAGCTCGAACTACGTCACAACAAAGATGGCGGACATGCGCAATACTTTATCTGTAGTTCTTTGTATCATGGATGTGAAGGAAGGCGATAAAATTGAAATTTGTCGACTGACTTTGCTCAGCTCTACTTAGGCTGTTGTTACGGTGGTCGTCATATGATCCCTGGTCATGACACTTTTTACTCTCTTTTTTCGTTTGATGAGCTGTGTGACGAAAGTATGTTATGCTGGTGGTCATATGATGCCTAAGCACCAGTACACTTGTTGCTACTCTTAGTATTTTTTCAACCGATGAGTGTTGCTATTAAGCAGGTTTCATTACTGCTTTCATACATTTCGTACTAAAAGTGTACTATTTTCGTGCCTAAACACAAATGTTGTGAATAATTCCACAACGCAACACTGTTTTGATCCCATGATTGCATATTTTTGTCGAATCATTTGGTGACCGTGGTGGTAAAAATTTACTCTCTTGCTCTCGCTCTCAAATTTTAAATTTACATTGAAACAACAACAATGCATGACCATGATGAGCCCATGACCGCCACCGTAACATGGGACTTAGCTGCGTAGTCCCGGTTTATACTCGTCAAGACTTGACGGTCAAGTTTTGCATATTCCCTTTTAAACTTGACGATTCAATTTACACTCGTCAAGAGTTGACGGTCAATTGTTTCTTTCACTCCTCCCTTTTCCTTCACAAGTTTGTACTGATGACGCCGAAATAAAATTGAAAATAGCGGGATAGCGAACGAACACAAAACGAATTGCCCAAGAATTGACGGTACAATCAATTTCTTTCTTTCCCTTTTGTTACGATTCCCGCTCCAACGAACGCAAGACTTGACCGTCAAGTCTTGACGAGTATAAACCGGGACGTAGCTTTGTGGTTGCGACGCTTAGGGACATTTTGTTCACAGAGAGATAAATTTATCCCCCAGTTAATTCCATGATTTTTCCAGTTTTTCATTTGTTCACAGTGAGTTAAGCATTTAACTCTTCAAGCTGGAGATAAAAATTGTGGCGAGATAGCTTAACCCCAGAAATATTTAACTCGTGATGATTGGTGAGCTAAGATTTTTAATCCGCTCTCATCCCTCTCATTTTAATATTTCTTATATATGTACTTGGTGTCAAAATATGGAAGCAGACACAGCTCTTTTAATTTGTAATTTTTAACTAATGAGCAACACTCTAACATTCCAATGGAAATCGATATAAACTGAGAGCGAATTTATGCTGTAAGCATAAAGCCGGGATAAAATGTGAACAAAACCACCTTTTTATCTCCCAATTTATATGCTTGGTATAAAATTAACCTAGAGATAATTATCCCCGAGTTAAATCATATTTATGCCCTTTGTGAACAAAATGGCCCTTAGCGAAGTATGAGCGCGAAGAAATAGAAAATAAAAAACGTGTGATGAAGCAAAAAGAAAATAGTATGCTATTGTTTCTTTTCGCTTTGCTATGACTTTTTTTGTTTCCAATAAGAATCTTGCACTCATCTGAATGTTTACATTTTTAGCTAGATTGAATTTGGTAAATTGAATGAATTTACCAATTTCAATCTTTTTAAATGATGAGAACATTTTTATGCCCGTTACCTATAAATTTATTTAAAATCTTGCAGGTACTATGTATTGCAGGTAAAATATTTTTTAATTTGAAGCTAAATTTTTTACCAATTTCCAGGTAATATGAATTTAGGAAATTTTTTCATTTGAAGCTAAAATTGTTAACTACATTGGATTTGGCAAATTAAATGAATTTACCGATTTCTAGCTTTTTAAATTATGATAACATTTATATGCCCATTAACTTAAAATTTCTTTTAGTTCTTGCAGGCACAATGTATTTAACCCTGGATAACCAATCATATTTATAATACGTTATAACCAATGTTAGTCGATTCGACTAACACGCTCCAAAACTCGTTTTAGAGGAGCTGTTAGTACATAAAATACATTCAAAGCTGTTGAAAATGGAAAAACTATGTATATTCTACTAGAAATAAAAAAAAAACATTAATATCGGTCTTTGTTTCTTTTTTATTTTTTAAATTTTTTTATAAGCTACTTATTTCATCAGTTTGAGATATACCACATAAGATTATTGAAAAAAAAAAAAAAATTAAATATACATAAAAAACTGAAAAGGCTCTTGTATCATTATACGAATAAAGCATTATTTATTATTATTAAAATAAAAAGTTTAAATCAAGTGTTTAGCACAAGAGACACAATTCGCTGCGCCACTATAAAAAACTTATAACCAAAACACGATATTCCTACAACAAAGGAATTCACTTCGACTGAACTGAATTTAAAATACCTCCACATCCGTATTTTAGTATGTACGAAGTTGTCAATGTTGTATAATTTTGATAACGCCACTTTTATGGAGCATGGTTTTTATCCAAATATATAAAATTTGAAACTCAGAGTTCATCCTAATTATCAAAGCTTATGTGTAAAATATCAAGTTTACGCCATAATTTTTTTGAATTTATGAAGGCTTTGTATTATAAAGACGCCACTTTGTGTGTGAGGTTGGCGTGGTTTTCATCCAATTTTGACAAATTTCAAATATGTGGTGAATATTTCACTTCAAAGCTAATGTGCAAAATTCCAAGTTTATATATTTATTTTTGTGGCCTTTTAAGAGATACCGTTTTGATAAAGTCACTTCTTATGGGAGGTAGGCGTGGTGTTCATCCGATTTTGCTCATTCCCGAATTTTATCTTCATTTTTTAAATATAAGCATATATCTGTTATTTCATTATGATAGCTTAAAAATTGTGGCTGTAATCGTGTCGACAGACAGACAAATGGATAGACGGACAGACGGACATGGCTTTATCGACTCTGGAGGTGATGCTGATCAAAAAAATATCTCCTTATAAGCGTTACGAACGGAGTGACAAAGTTAATATACCCCTTACGCAATACGCGTGGGGGTATAAAAAGTTACCTTAAAGCCATTGTTAGTCGCTTCGACTAACACAACATTTATAAAAGGATTCACCCCAACCAATTAAAAAGGCAAATACGTACGAACGCAACGAGAGCAGCTTAACTACTAATGTGGTTACTACAATATGGATAGAGAACACGATCAGATGAGAGAAAAAAAGGCTGTAAGCAAAAAATTGAGCAATGTTAGTCGAAACGACTAACATTGGTTATCCAGGATTAAGAAATTTTTTAATTTGAAGCTAAATTTTTTACCTACATTTCATTTGGTAAATTAAATGAATTTTCCAATTTCCATCTCTTTGAATGATTTATTTAAATTATTTCAATTTCACTTTTTTAGCTACATTGGGTTTGGCAAATTAAATTAATTTACTAATTTCCATCTTTTAAATTATGATAAATTGATTTAAATGATTTTTAAGCTACATATATGAGATGTATAAAATTTCTTTATGTAAAAATATATATACAAATTTCTGTGAATTGTTGCAGGTATTTAAAAATTTTTTTAATTTTAAACAAACTCAGAATGTTTACGAAAGTGTTTAAAATATTAAATACCATCTAAAAGTTTGAGACATTAAAATTTAAGTATTTTGTAGTGTTTTCAAATCCAAAATATAAAACTAATTGTGTTTGTTTAATAATTAAAAAATGGTTTTAATATTTAAAAATATTTTTTTTTCATATTAATTACCTTCTTTAAACAGTAATTGTTATGGTGACATAAAGTTCCTTGCTTTATTTTGTATTTTGATTTTATATAAAAATTTTGTCTAAAATCTTTTTGTTTAAGGTATTTAAAAAGTTTTTAATTTTAGCTAACACATTTTTTAATAAATTAATAAAATTAATAATATGACAAAGAAAGCAATAAATTCATCTTTTTATGAATTTATTTATAGATTTTTTAATAAATTAATAACATTAATCAATAAATAAAGAAAGCAATAAAAAATTAAAAAATTAAAAAATTTTTAAACTAGCTCTTGTTATTTAATATAATACGGTGCTTGTTATATAATATAATGTCTTAAAAACTAGAATAAAATCTTAATACATAATGTAATAATTTAAAACTAAATAAAAATCTTATTACATAATGTAATAATTTGAACCTAAATGAAAATCTTATTACAGAATGTAATAACTTAAAACTAAATTGAAAACTTATTACATAATGTAATAAATTATCAACTAAGGCAAACACTTTGAATGAATTTCACTAATGATAATGTTAAATAAAGGTTTTTCATTAATTGTGAATACATATATTTAGTTGTTTAAAAAATAAGAGAACAGAAAATACTGCTTAATTTCATCTCGCAGCTTATTTTATGCAATCACTTCTCTCTGTTACGGTACTCTAATGCTGCGCTGTCTAACGGTACTTTCGTTAGCTATGCCTTCGTAACAGATTATGCAGACTCAACTACGACAAAGAACATATGTCCAAGGGCCCAGAGTACTGGACTTCAGTTATTTTTGCAGATAAATCGAAGATAAATTTATTCGGTTCAGATGGTATGTGCTATATGTGGCGAAAACCGAATACCGAGGTCAACAAAAAAACTTAAAATAAACCGTGAAACATGGCGGTAGCAGCGTCATGGTTTGGGCCTGAATGTCAGCTGCTGGTACTGGGAAGTTGCCGTTTATTGAAACCACAATGGACAAATTTAAATACCTATAGATCCTGAAGAACAATTTTTTGCAGAGTGCAAAGGTTCTGGGTATAAAATTGAATTTACGATTTTACCAGGATGACGATCAAAACCACAAAGCGGATATTGTGCAAACCAGGCTAATATACAACTGCCCACAATTGATGACGCCGCCAGAACAGTCGCCAGACCTTAATGTTATTGAAAATGTGTGGGCTTTATTGGAAAACAACATCCGGAAACATCAAATTTCAAACAAAAACCACGTGAAAGAGATATTGAAAACGAAGTGGGAGAATATTTCGCCAACTATCACTCAAAAACTGGTCGCATCAATGCCAAACCACCTTAGATCTGTTGTGGACAACAAGGGCTATGATACCAAACAATAAAAATATCAGATATCATTAATTAATAAGAAAAATTTATAAATAACAAGTGACTGCATAAAATAAGCTGTAATATGAAATTAAGCAGTATTTTGTGGTTTCTTAATTTTAAGCCAACTTAATATATATTTTTACAATAAATTAAGTTAAATTTATAAACTAAACATCTTGTTCTTTTAAATGATACTATATTATTTTTTCTATTCCTGTTAGTTTCGTTGTTATAAAGCCCTAAAATTGAAAGTATGCACTGCATAAAATAAGCTGTAAGCCACTGTATATATTTAAAACTTAAAATTAAAAAAGTAAAAGTATTATATCTAGTATTAAGTATTAATACTATATATAGTATTCAGTATTATTAATAATAAAATAGCTCCAAATGAAAAAATTTCCTAAATTCATATTACCTGGAAATTGGTAAAAAATGTAGCTTCAAATTAAAAATTTCTTACCTGCAATACATAGTACCTGTAAGAATTAAAATATATTTATAGGTAAAAATGTTCTCATCGTTAAAAAAGATTGAAATTGGTAAATTCATGCAATTTACCAAATTCAATCTAGCTAAAAAATGTAAACATTCAGATGAGTGCAAGATTCTTATTGGAAACAAAAAAAGTCATAGCAAAGCGAAAAGAAACAATAGCATACTATTTTCTTTTCGCTTCATCACACGCTTTTTATTTTCTATTTCTTCGCCCTAATACTGCTCATACTTCGCCAAACATCGCAACCACAAAGCTACGTCAGCTAAGCAGAGCTGAGCAAAGTCAGTCGACAAATTTCAATTTTATCGAGTTCCTTCACATCCACTTTTGTCCAATCTTCACTTACACAGTGTGTAATTCTTTAAGTCATGGCAAAATAACCATATACGGACATCACTACGTGATAAAAGACCAAAAAAAAAAGACCCTGTCTCCCAGTTTTGCCCAAAGTCCTCCAGGTTTTTTTTATGGGCCTCCAAAGATGTGGGGCCTCGGTGTCATTTTTGCAAAAAAATGATCATTTTCTCAAGCTCATATCTTGCAAGCCGTTCGGAACTTTGATTTACTCTCTGAGGCAAAGTTGTAGCTCTTGTCATAAAGAACAAAAATTGTGAACATATAAAATAAAAAACTTCATCTTCAAGGACCATCATTTCTGTCTTTCAACATGGTTTTCTGAAGGGTATGTCCACTACAACAAACCTCTTAGAGTTTACTACGCGTGTTATAAATGGTTTTACTTTGGGACTGCAGACTGATGTTATTTATACGGACTTTAGCAAAGCTTTCGACAGTGTTAATCATAATCTTCTTTTGAAAAAACTCCACCTTATTGGGTTTCCTGTCACATTATTAAATTGGATAAATTCGTATTTATCTAGACTTACTCAAAAGGTTTTATATAAGAATTCTCTTTTAAAAAGTAATTCGGTCACTTCTGGCGTTCCTCAGGGCAGTCATCTTGGACCGGTTTTGCTTTTACTATTCATTAATGATCTTTCTTCGGTAATAAAACACTTAAACTTAAACGTCTTAATGTACGCTGACGACGTGAAACTTTTTCTTTGTTACAAATCACCCGAAGAGCGACATCTTTTACAATATGATCTAAATGGACTTGTGGACTGGTGTAGCTTAAATATATTAAATATCAACTTAAAAAAATGTAAGCAAATGACATTCTCGCGAAGATCTGCTTATAACATAAATTACACTATAAATAACACTAACTTAGAAATAGTTTCCAGTTTTCTCGATCTTGGTGTTATTATGGATTCAAAAATTCGCTTCAATCTCCACGTTAATATGGTGATAAATAAGGCAAAAGGAGTCCTTGGTTTCATTAAAAGATGGGCTAAAGAATTCAGTGATCCCTTTACTACTAAATTATTATATACCTCTCTCGTAAGGCCAATTCTTGAATATGCATCAGTTTTATGGAACCCACAATATAATGTCTACATCGACGCCATAGAATCCGTTCAAAAACAGTTTTTACTTTTTGCTTTACGTCATAGTCGTTGGAACCCCAATATTATGCTTCCATCGTATGAAAAACGCCTTAAAATTATTTTACTTCCTTCCCTAAGAAGCAGAAGAATGATGCTTAATGTCATGTTTCTGTATAAATTACTTCGTGGCGAGATTAATTCGGAATATCTCATCTCAGCTCTAAATTTTAACATCCCATGGAGAGGAACTAGACATTTTCTGTTTTTCAAGTTGAGTCAGTGCAGTTCTAATTACGTTCTTCATGAATCTTTACGATGTATGTGCAGTGATTTCAATGATAACTTCAACATGATTAATTTTTTTGATTCGGTACACGTCTTAAAACGGAAAATTATATTACATTTACATAATTAAATCAATTTAACTTCATCCTATTATACCTAACGCAGTTTTATAACAATGTAATATTAGTAATTGAGAGTGTTCTGTTTCTCCTTTTTGTCTCGATATTATGTTTTATAAAGTAAGCACCATCAAATATGAATCGTTTTTAAAACTTACTTTTTAATTATTCAATATTTTAATTTTAAATCGAATTGAGATTTACGTGCTCACGTGGTTTCCTGATTTGAAATTAGACTGAACTCACACTATCACCTGGATTAGTGTGGCAGAGTATATCTCTTTTCCACACAAGTTTATGCCTGCGTTGGCCCAAATGCATATCCAACTAATTGGGATTTTGATTTGGCGGATATGAGATTTATCTCATTTCCACGTAGGTCCTTGGGTTGGACAATGGCCGCAAACCAGTTAAAATGAGTTTAGTGTTTTGGATTGTTTTTGAAATCAGGATTGTTTTTCGGGTACCTTAAATTGATAATTACTATTATTTAATTCGATGTTGCTTATTTATATAGAATCAAGTTTATTTAAATGCGCGTTTAATATATATTCAATTTTTAAATTCCGCTGAAAAGCCAATTAATGTGCTTAGTGGAAAATCCTAATTGCCAATAGGGGGTATGTTTTAGTACGTAGGTACATTCTGTCTGTCCCGGCTGATTCGGGCTGGATCTAGAATGTAAATCGTGCATGCGTATAGGAAGGGTATACGTATCTTTGGAAGATTTCATACCTCCGGGCGAATCCAAAAAAAAAAGGTCAAAATCGCAAAAAACTTTAAAAAATTAATTTTTTTTTTACCTTTTTTCCCCTGTTCAGGTTAATAGGTAGCAAACCGTTAAAAATTCAAGGAAATAATCAACTACAAAAATGAACCTAAGATCTCAGTAAACAACTTTCTACAACATATGAACTTCCTAGGAAGCGCTTAGGTAGCCGCAAAAGCGAAAAATTTCCCGAAAATTTTTTAATTTCTTTTGTTTTCTCTTTACTTCAACATTGAGATACTATTTATAAAGCCTTCTCCCGTAAGTGAAAAGGCATGTTGCAGGTTTCATTGTTATACTATTACTGATTTTATTAATCTTAGTTCTTAGGTGGTATGGGTTGACATTTAGAGTTAGGGTTGTAACAAAGAGTAGTAGCATAGATATTTAGTAATAATGATTCAGTGTTGTAGGGATTAGTAGTCTCAGCAGGGATGGCACTACAATACTATGCTATCTATTACAAAAATTATAAAATACGAAAATATTCGTATTATGCTTATAATGTTGATGGCCCTGGACTTGCAAATCGCACTCTCTTAAGTTATGGATCCAAATCGTCGTCCGAATCATTCGAATCTGACTCTGATTCAGAACTTATGGTATCCACTGGCACGTTACTTCCAGACTGCCCTCCATCATCAGCTTTTTCTTCTTCAGATACTTCATTAACATCATACAGGGTGATCTTGTGACTCCACCAAAATACCTGAAATGAATTAGAAAAGAAAGAAATCAAAAAAGGAATGCAAAACAATGCATCAATAAAATTGATATTACCTCTGCAAGCAATGCGTCGAGTTTTTTGCCTTTGTACCGTTTTTCCATGGGCATTGTGGTTTGGTGAAACCGTTCTCCTTGCTCATCGGATTCGGTAGGGAGTTGTTTGAAGAAAATGCAGCTTTAATGTCATCGATGTGCCGATTTTCTCAAAATAATACAGCATTTCTTTCACCCATTCTCTTGCGTTCCGCATCTCGATCCCCTCCCAAGACTCTGGTGCATACACGCTGAAGGTAAATCCATGCCATTGAATGACTATAATCATGAAGCGGTGATTCAAAGTTGCTCTTGAATAGTTTTCTAATGTCAGGGCCATTAAGTACGCCTGTTAAATGAAGACAAAAAATAAAGACAGAAAAGAAAACATTAACAAAGTGAAAATAGTACAATGAGGTGAACAAAAATTCGTTTTAAATTTACTACAATACCTTTATAAATTTTGTCATCGCTACGCTTTGGGAAAACGCTTTTCAAATAATCGAATTTGTTTAGTAATCACATATTTAACGTCTACCTTTGATTTCGTTATTGTAGATTTTTTTAATTTCTAAGATATAGTGCGAGATGTGTTTAAGTCTTCCATTCGACTTAAACAGCCACGGCCACTGTTCCAAAATATCTAAAATACATTTTTTAACTTTTCTATACCTTAAACACCGAAAACGAATTAAAAAATCCACAAAATAATTTTATCTGAGATTGACTTGTTATCTATTCTCTTGCTTTTATTATGAAATAGTGGATAGTTTGAATAACAGATAGAGAAAGTATTTATAACAGAAACAGAGATAGTAACATCAAGTGTAAAATCAATTGGCCTTTTTTATACTTTACCTCACTGTGCACATATGCTTTGTCGATGCACAGTTTTGTTTTTACTAACAAAAAACCACAAGTAAATCAATTTTTATAATCCACTTAGGAACAAGTCTTACCGCAGAACAAACACAAACGACTTAATACTGAGTTTTCATGCTAAGCGAGAATTTTTCTAGAGTCACTTCATTCCTCTTCGAAGTGTTGTGTGGTGTTGCGTTTTGATATTTTTAGCGGGAATAAATTATGTGAAATTGAGTGTTTTGTATCTAAAGTGAAAAATTTTAACTTTAAACGAATAAGTAAAACAAATTTTAATCCATCAGGTTAAAATTAAGCAAAAAAGTGAAATAATTATGCCCAAAAAAAATCAAATTGAAAATTAACTTCAAATCCTTTGAAAAACACAGGTTGACACATGAAGTAGAGAATGATTCAAAGAAACAAAATAATCATTTTTATATTCTTCTTAATCCTCAGTCACTCTCGCACACTTAATTATATGTGATTATTTTGAACTCCAATCGATTAAGACATACATAACACAGTGCTACAAATTTGAATGAAGTTGAAATCCTGGCAAGTGTTACTGTTTTTGTTGTAGGTCTTGTTGAGTTCAACAAGACTGCATTAAGAAATTTGCCAAACACCCCCAAAATCTTGACTTAGCGTTAAAAAACCAGTTTTCGGTACTTTTTCGTACTTATAAGCCTGTAACTAAGTTGATAATCAATCATTTTCTTGTTTTTGACTGGATTCAAAAAGGGGACACATAGACCATTTGAAATATATACAATTTATTTAAGAAAAAATAAAAAATTTGTATGTTTTTGTCCGGCAAACACAGTTTTTTTAATATTTTTTACTTTTTTCGATTTTGGCGATTTTTGGAAACACTATTTTATATGGTAAGCTTTTTTAAAAAGTACGTTTATAAACAAAAAGAAACGCGATATTGTTTAAAAGAAATCTATAAGTAATTGACTGAGCTATAAGCCTTTTCATGAAATCAAATTTTAAAAAAAAAAAATTTTTTTTTTTGACCATTCAACTCAAAATTGTTTGCTTGAAGGTTTTTTCTTAGGTCAGCATCATCAGTATTTCGTTTCAGCGACCAACAATATTCTGATATCATTTTTTCCTTCGAAGCGCTTTTCAATTTTTGCCATTTCTTGGTGAAAATGTTCCCCTTGTTCATCGCTAAACTGGCTTGGGTTATTTGGGAAGATGTCTAAATGCGAATGCAGAAAATATATTTTGATAGACATGTTGCAGCCCATTTCACCATACGCATTTAAAAATTCGTTTACAACCGTAACATAGTCTTCGCTTCTGTGATTTATTTTATTTTCTTCATGTGTGAAGATTGGAAAAAGTGTCGCCACTTGCATCCAATTTTTTTACAAATTGTTTCATGTATCCCAGCTTGAGATGAAGTGGTGGCAGAATAACATTCTCGGCTTTTACTAATGGGGCGTTTAAAACATTTTTTTGCCCTATTTGATGCGACTCACGAGGTGGCCATTCTTTTCGATCATAGCGATTCGGTGCACGAGTATCCTATTCACAAAAATAGCACGGATGTTTTGTGTGTCCTTCTTGCATACCAAATAAAATCGTCAAAACTTCTAAGTCAGCGACGATTTTCCATTTATGAGTGGCATAGTTGAAGAAACGAAGTATTTTTTCCATCGCATTGTAGTTTTCTTTAAGGCTAGTCGCGTACGCGATTGAAACTGATGGTAGCTGATTTTAGTTGTGCTGATTTTTAAACCTAGAAATTACAATGTCGATTTTATATAAAGGAGTACAAAAAAAATTTTTTTTTTAAATATATACTTTTACTAGAGCCATCAATGCAAATTTGCCATTCATCTCCATTATAATTGTGACCCAATGTCGAAAATAGTTCGGGTACATCCACGCAATACACGAGATCACTGTTATTGCCATCAGTTTTAAAACATTCTTCAAGTAGCAAAGTCCGATCACTTCTCCTACCAGTTTGTCACACATTTAATTTTAGTTGCACACGATTTATATAAAACTTGACATTTTTTTATGTAAAATATTTCAAAGTTATAAAGACGTGATAAACAAAACGTTCCGATTTTTTTAAAGCTTAACTTAAGAGAATGCAAAGAGCATAGAAAGCAAAGAGATTGTAGGTAAAATGTTAGCGCAACCTGCTGTTTGATGATTCGCGAGAGAAAAAGTTCACAAAAACAAAATGCATTTCTTAAGTAAAGCTTTTAAAAATTCTGCATTTTAAAAAAATGAGAACAAGTTAGAATGGCAACCACAATATGCAATGAGAACTTAACTTATGTCAGGAATATGTAATTTTGTTTGTTCATTTGACGTTTTGTTTCTCACAGCTTTATCACTTTGAAAACTATTTCATATAAAAAAATTTGCTATTTAATAAAAAATAGTGTGCAACTTACATTAAATCTGCGAAAAACCTAATAAATTTTCTACATAGATATTAGTCATCGGTATAGTTTTAAACTTTAATTTATTTACAGTATTTATTTTATTTATAGTGTATATAATACCAGCGCTGTCGCTCTCTCTTGGACACACACACAAGCTTGCATGTTAATATATTGGTTTGCCCGACACTGTTTCAAAGATATCATCTGTGCTCCCAGCGTTGCCATATGGTTCGATATATCGGATATGTCACGATTTTAATACTTGAATCCGACGTTCCGATACTTGACCAAAATTCTTCAAAATGTTACGATTTCAGAAAAAGTAGATCCGGCGTCCGATTTTGCATATATTTTTATATACATATTTATATGAAAAGAAAAAATTAGTACCTATAATAAAATTGATAGCAACTTTAAAATAAAAAGATGCGATGGTACTTCTGCATTTCCAATAATGGAAAAATTTATTTTTGAATTGTTGAGCTTACCGAATTCCTCAGCTAACGTTGAGCGAACTTTTAGTCAAATAAATATTAATAAAACTAAAGTTCGCAATAGATTAGAGTAAGATACAATGGAAGGAACTCTGCATACAAAAGATTATCTGCGTATGAAATCTTTTAACTGTTTTATTCTTGAAATTGATAAAGAATTGATAAAAAAATTTAATAAAGCAATGTATATATGACTTCGAAAAAAATTTTATTTTTTTACACATATTTTTTTCACTAAAATCTAATTTTTTTGTAGTTTTTGCCAGCTTAAGAAAACAACATTTTTTCGTTAATTTACTTGAACAAAAAGCTTTACATTTATAGAATTAAAATTGAAAAATTATGTATTATAGCTCTATGCATTTCATTTTTACCCATTTAAGAGATCTACATAAAACCAAACTGTGTTGCAAATGTATTTTTAATTTGACTCTTTGTTTGTGTGTTCAAAAACATTTTCTTTATGAAATTTATTATAATATATCTATATATCTATATATCTATATAAAATAGGATGTGTGTATGTATGTAACGTATGGACTCCAAAACGGCTGGGCCGATTTTGATGAAATTTTCAGGTAATGTTCATCTTGGTACGGTGGGTAACATAGGCTATATTTGGACCCGATAGGTGGCGCTGGGGTGGACTTATATCGAAAATTTGAATTTATGGACCAATTTAACTGAAATTCAGAATGTATGTTTGTTTGATCATAAGAAAATAATTTGTGTATAAATGGACACGGTAGGTGGCGCTGGGGTGGACTTATTTCGAAAATTCGATGGAGTGAAAAATATATAAATACTTTTAATTTTATTTTATAACGAGGGGAGTAGCGAAGCACACCGGGTTCAGCTAGTTTTCTATATTTATAATCATTATTGAATTGACTTTTGAAAATAATGTGATTTATTTAAATAAATTAAACTGAAATATACGTCATAAGTCTAATAAAATGCAATATTTTATTTGTCTTCTTTGTTGTAAAATGCGACTGAAAATTTCTTAAACGATGTGCAGGCATTTTTGCAAAAATTTTATTTTCATCAATAACTCAGTCAATTACTAGCCGATTTTTAAAAACTAAATTGCGTAGTAATGGTTAATAAACGTGTTTGCTTAGTGCATGAACACATAGTGTGGTGTCTAAATAAAATTTTTATCAAGTTGTTATAAACTATATGTATATCATTGGAAAGGTATAAGTTTTTCTTTCGGAATCCGGTAAAAAACTGAAAATCGGTGCAACATCGGCTAAGTTACAGCCTTATAAGTGCGCAAGGGTACAAAAACTGGTTTTTTAACGGTAAGTCAAGATTTTGGGGTGCTTGGCGAATTTCTGGTATGCAGTCTTGTTATACTCAACAAGACATACAAGAAAAATGGTAACACTTCCCAGGGATTTTGGACTGTCGCACCGTGTAATTCGTCAAATCGATTTTGAAATTAAAGACTAATTAACATCATCTATGCAATTTTAACCATATTAGTGGTAATGGAAACATTCACTAGATTATTGTAAGCTGCATTGAATTTAAAGGATAGTGTAACCAAGCCTGTGATTTTTGCAATACATTTTGTGCTTTTCGATGTGGCAATACGTCTTATTTTTAAAAAGGCAATTGATAAAACAACACTAAGTTTGGCGTATTATTACTTTAATTTTAGTGTTGCCAGTTTTTTGTTTTATTGTAAGCCCGAAAACATGTATTTATATTAGGCAAAACAGTCAAAATATTTCTTAA
Source organism: Dichetophora obliterata (assembly GCA_963920525.1). Lineage (NCBI taxonomy): Eukaryota > Metazoa > Arthropoda > Insecta > Diptera > Sciomyzidae > Dichetophora > Dichetophora obliterata. The sequence continues at coordinate 155,333,852 of OY986436.1, read as the reverse complement.
GGGGAGAAGACCCTCGAGACAACAGGTTTTTCAATAATTTTTTACAAAAAAATGATAGTATTTATTACATTGAATGTAATTACCAGGGAAGACAATTATATGCAAATGCATATAATATATGCTTTTGCATATTTGGACGTTTTGTTAATAATTTTGCATATTTATAACGATTGTGCTTATTTGTGCATATTTTTACATATTTTAAACTTTTCGAACAGATTTTAGCTTGTAATCGGGCAAATTTTGATACTTCCTTCACATCTGGCAACATTGTAATTTCTTTGATATTATATATATTTATAAAGAGATATTATATTATATATGTATAAAAAATATTTTGTTTAAAAACTCACAGACAATGGATCCATACGCCGAAAGTCTCCTTCCGAACGAAATCCCTTATTTTAAATAGTGCCCAACTACATCCTGCGATGTCGAGCGGTCTTTCTCACAATACAAAACATTGTTGGCTGAAAATCGTAGAAAATTTCTTTTTGATAATATAAAAATGCATTTAATTGTTCAGTGTAATCGCTGAATGCAATACACTGGTTTTGCTATAAGCACCATATAAAATAATGGACTTCGTCCGGAAGGAGACTTTTGGCATTGGCTTCGAGCTACCAAACAAAATATTCATTAAATGATTAAAATAGAATTAAATTTTTACTTTATAATTAAAATTATAATTTATTTAAACTGAAATATTTACTTTTACGCCTTGAAAGGGCTATTGTTTTGTTTTTTTTATGAACTATTGAATAAAATTTTGAATAATAAAACTCCGACTTCGACATTTTTCGTGCTTATTAGCATACTTATTTTAGATTTTTTCGTGCATATTTCTGTCTTCCCTGGTAATTACATATTACATATTGATGTTCAAATGTATACACACAAATTTTGTTAAGAAAAAAAGAACACAATATGGCGGCGCTACAGCTGCTCAAACTTGGCTCCTTCAATTTGCGCTGTGGAATGCCCAGCCCTTTGTAGTCAACTGAAATCGACCAACCAAAAGTTTTTCATTTAAATAAGTTATTTCGCTATTTTTAACGAAAAAAATATAAAATTTGAACATAAAAAGAAAAAAATTACACTTTTTTTATAAACAAATTGTTAAAAACCATATCTCTAGAAAAAGTTAATACAAACTTTTAGGTGTATCCAAAGGCCAATACGTTATAGAATATCTGTAAAAGCGCTATTAAAGTTTTGATAACCTGCTTTCGGTACTTTCGACACAATATCAATTAACTGTCTTTTAAAGAACTTTTTAGACTTGCAAAATCTTAAAGTTCTGAAGGTTCTTCCCCTCTTAATATATAAGACCAATATTGCTTACAAATCATATAATTGAAAAACAATTCTTAAAAAAACATGCCAAATTCATGAGCTTAATGAGCTTACCCATCATAAGTTAAGGGCAAGAATAAATTTTTAAAAAAAAGTTTAAACATTTAATTCTTATATCATATAAATCGTCAAATTTTTGAGTTTTTTAAGTTAAATAAAATTCACTCACAAAATAAAAAGCAAAAAATAGGCGCTAAAATGTAATCAGTCTCAGGTTTTTATTGTATGTATAGCTATGACTCAATATCAGTGATTTATCATTTTTTTTTTTTTAGACTAAACCAACGCTCAGGGGATGCCCCCTATAAATGCGTAAGCATTGTGTTGATTCGGAAGATGGGTGATAGTTAGTTGGAGGGTGGATAGATGGAGTAGTGTCGGTGAATATTTGTTTTAAATTTGCACAGCCCAAAACTGCCGGGAAACACGCTCGCAGGGAGACTATTCCACAACTTAACCGTGCGACTAAAGAACGATTTATCATAATCATTAAACCAGGGTCGTTCGGGATTTCGTATAGCTTTACTTTTAAGGGCCACATATTTGTCAATTTGTCTACAATTTATACTGTAGATTTTATTTCACCCCATTGTACAACGTCAGTACCAAGGTGAACATTTTCAACGTTGGAAATCACGGTACTTGAATCGCTGTGAGATATTATTTAGCTCTGTATCATATTTTGAGAAAGCAGGTACAGCAATTTGGTTTTAAGACAAGATTTTAGATTTGCTGCTAACAAAAAATAAATCAAGAATATTATTACTCGTATGTGTACAGTGCGTTGGTTAAGACTTATTAACGTGGAAGAGTCCGAGACCACAAATACAAGAGACTATATCGATCATTTCGTGCAAGACTGTCAAAACTCAAAATTTAGCATTTTTCAGGAGAGCCTTAGGAAAATTTTAAATAAGATCACGGCCATTAATTGTAAAGATAGACTCAAAATTGGTAAAAATATTTTTAGACAAATATTTTTGCAAGTGTATGTTTGAGTTGTGATTACTACATTATTACTACAAAAACTCATTTTTAAGAAATGTTTCATTTTGAGTTGTGACGATTTTGCAAGTACTTTATTACTACAAAAAATATTAGGTTACTTGCTTTGGTTTTTATTTAAAAAATGGTTTATGATATAAAAAGTCGTTGTTGTTAACAAATTATAGAGAAATGTAAAATAAATTTTGTTAAAAATAGCAATGAGACGTTATTGTTTCAAAAAAGTGAAAAAATTGCTAAAAGTCAAAAGGACACAAGTATCTTTAAAACCATCAACAGCAAATCTGTCTGGAATTCACTCTAATTAGAGATATGATAACAATACATATTTGTGTATATTTGAATTAGGGTTTTTTACCCAGATTTTTAGTTGTGACGGTCTTGCACGAAAGGAGCGGAATGATCCTCTTTAATTTATCTCTTATTATATAAAAATCCCTAGATCTAAATTATTCTTTAAATCTAAAATTAAATTCACTTAATAGATAAAAAACAAAAAATTGCCACTAAAATTTTTTCACTCTTATATAACTGTGCGTTTAGACCGCCTGAACGAACGAGGTTTCTTTCGTTCGTTCGCTCGGTTTAAACACTTTGCCCGAACGAACAGTGTTCGCTATAAATTTATCGCGAACAATGTTTGCCCGGTGTAAACAGTAAATTAGGGCGAACGAACGAAGATTCCTTCGTTCGCTCTGATCGAACAAGCTTCGATCTTTTTGGGCGAATCCGGTGTTGCGCTGTGTTCAAAAACAGAAAAGTAGCAAAGAGGAGTAGCTTTAGAGAATAATTTATAAAAAGTACTAAAATATGTAGTAATTTAGTTTTATGTTTTTTAAAGTGTTCTGTTAACTTTCGCTGCAATATGATTGTGTTGTGTAGAGGGCCAATTTAAGTTTTTAAGCGGAAAACCCTATATTTTATTTATTTGAGGCGACTGTTTATTTGAGGTAATTTCTTTTTTAAATAACTATATAACTTTTAATGAAAATTTTGAGTTTATGGATAGCAAATATTATTTAATATAGCAGGAGTCCGCAATAGAGCTCGCTCAAATAAAATAAAAAAATATTTTAGGTTCTGCTGAAACTTTTTGAGTTTTTAATCGAAGATTTTAGAAAAATGTGGATATTAACCAAAATGGTAGTTGAAATTTCGATTTGTGACTAAAAGGAATTCTTTAAAGTTATAACATAAAAAGGATTTATCTAAAATAAAAATCGAACGACTGAAAGTATAAATTGTATTTGCTTAATAAGTGCATACAATTTGGGAACAATTTTTATTTAATTGACTTAAAATTTACGAAATTTATTGACACACGAAAAATGTGAAAACATTTAATTTTTGTTCGTCGAAAAACTTAAATGGGCCCTTAAGTTAAACACACGTCTTTTCTATAATAACTAATACGAGTAATATATTGTTATGGAGTGGCAAACCATTTGTTGTTGAGAAACGGAGTATAAGCTTTAGTACTAATATAAAAATAAGGAGCTATCAACCCTGCATTTATTGATGTTCGACCAAATGCACAAATTGCTGTATACACCGCCTAAACGAACAAGATGGCGGCCAATGTTTGTTCGCGATTGATGTTCGTGCGGTCTAAACAGTACTCCGAACGAAGAATTTATTGCAATAAATTGTTCGCGATAAATTTTTCGTTCGTTCAGGCGGTCTAAACCCACAGTTAGGAACGAAAATGACCAACAGTTTTTGAAAAAGACAAGTTTTTTCTATGAGTAATAAAAAGTTAGACCTAGAGTGGGTACCTTATCCGGTAAACTGGGGCCAAAAACAAACCCAATCTTGTAAGTTTGATATGTACGGTATACCATTTAAAGTTTAATGGGGTATATTTTTCTTCGTTTTTGAATAGACAGTCATGTAGCTTAAAAAAATTTATATTAACGTTCCAAAGATTATGTTAGGTAAAAAACGTTCATAAAATTGCAAGTTACTTTTCTCATAAAATTTACGATTTCACTTCTTATTGAGTAGATCTTACGGCATTTTAAGGCTTATATATACCGCTTTTAAAGTTCCTCTTCCACTGAAATTGATATTAGTACACAAAACTAGATGCAAATTGGTTAAAACTAACTCGTTTGTAATGATAAAAGTTTTTTTTTAATTATTCATAGTTTATTTTTCTATGATATAACTCAAAAGTGTCACTTCCATTTAAGATCCTAAGTACAAACTGAACATAACGTTTCTGGATTCTTTCTATTCGATCAATATGTACATACATTACAATTTGGGGGCCAAACTTTATTTGCATAGTAAGGTCGCACAATTGCATAATTGGAGTTCGTATTTAGATTTTGAAAGTTAAAATTGCGACGAATAGAAAACAAAACAGGTGCACAACCTCAAATTCTATGGATAGAAAATTAATTGGTTTGGAACAGTAGATCTTTGTTTCAATGGGAATCGTTAATGTATGTTTAATAAAAAAGGATAATACCAAAGGGTATGGGTATAATTTTTACCAATTAATCTGTTGAAATAACTGTCAGATATGGTCAAAAACTTTAAAAAAAAACAGATTTTGATCAGTTAAGTTTGAATGTGCTAGAGATTTCATGTAAAAGGGTACAGCTCTCCAAAAAACCAAATCAAAAACACTATAAAAATAGATATTGTGGTACTACCAGCGACTTTTTTAAAAAATTACATTGCGTAAAATTAAATACTATTACCAGAATTAAATCTAGTGGCAAAATGGTCTCCAGTCCTCAAAAAAATTGCATTCAATAAGATGTTGTTTTCAAAACATCTTATGTTTGTATCTGCAAATTTATTACTGTTATCCTGGTATATAGTAGGGCCGAATAATATAGTTTCACTAAATTCATAGCATGGCATAAAGTCACAGCTTCTGTTTTTATAAATTAAAAAAATTAATCCATATAAACGTGTACTATATAAACAACCCATTTCTTAAATAAACATTTAAGAACTTGGAGTAATACCCATAGCATTGGATTCTTGCATATTATATTGGAAAAATCGGTAGGTATTTTAGGAAGCAATTCGTTGAAAATGTATCGAATTGAATTTTATGTTCATTTGTAATTTCGTTTGTTTCACTTATATTGGCTGCAAATTTTTCTTACCGAAAGCATGTAAGTCTCTTAATTTAGTTTTATGCTTTTATAAAAAAAAATCTATTATTTGCAAGTAATTATAAAATTTTGGAAGAAACTCAAAGAAAAGCAGTGCAACATTTTCTTCAGTTCATATTTGCGTTTATTTTAAGCAAAGCTTTGTAAAATAATAAAAAACCCGCATTATAATTTTATGCACAAATACACAGAACAAATATTTTTCATGAGTCTTACACTATTAAAAAGTATACAAAAAAAGATGCATTTCTTTTACAAACAAAACTAGAATAAAATAAGACCTCACAGAAACATAGCTTTCGCCTACTTCAAGTAACTGTTCTCAATTATATTACAGATAATAATCTTAATAAAAGTAGATATACAGAATATAAATGAACGAAACCCATTAAAGTATTGATATCATTATAAATAAAAATTAGACTAGTTTCTAAAAGTAAAATAAAAATTAGATTCCGTTTTTCGTGATCTCAAAAGTTCGAGGAACTCTTAAGAACGATTTCTTTACTTTGTTTTCAAGACTCCAGGGAGCAATTTTTAGTCTCCTACAGTCTTTTTTTTTTAAAAAAGTAAGGGTAGTCATCTAAACGCGCAAAACCATAGTATACTTTGCATTTTTCCACCTTCGCAAATGAGCTGTCAAAAATCGTATGGAAAACCGTTTGCACAAACCTAATAAGTATGCGCGATCAAATCGTTAAGAGAACTTGCGCAAGTCCGAAGTCAGCTCTTTTTCTTCTTCTTCTTCTTCTTCTTCTTATTCTTCTGTGATTTTAACTATCTTGAAAAACAAACATTTCAGTTTTCTGTAAATAATTTAATTAAGTTTCACTTTCTTTCGGCATTTTAATTATTTTAATACTGACATTTTTTTTTAATGTTCAGCAACTGTAAACAATTGCACAAAAAAAGAGGTGTGTTCATGAAAGCTGCCACTTAAAATTGTATATTTGCAAAAACCAGAAATTTGCAAGTTTAGATGAATACCCTCAGTATATTTTTAGCAAGTATCTTTTTAAGTTTTCACAGAGCACATATTGAAATTAGGTCAAAATATAAATAAATTACTCATAAAAATATTTTTGCATAGACAATTTATATAACTGTATAACAATATAATTCTTATTGCCCCAAAATTGCATTTTTCAGTATTTTTTAAAACCGCTGTAAAATACACATTTTTCATTGGACTTTCGTGGGCTTACTTAATGGATTTGTTGGAAAGATCTTCTCTCTTTTAAAGTAATGATTTGCTTAAAACTGTTTGCGAAAATATAAATGAAAGTGTGGGCTACAGTGACCTCTTGCCTGCACTTTTTTTCAAAATATTTATCTATTATAAAATCAACATTGGAAAAACTAAATTTTGCCGAATCATATCACAATAGAGTAATATTTGTGTTCATAACAAAATTTTAAATTTAAAATGAAAAATGCATTCATCGATATATTTGTTTTGAAATTTCTCATTTATTATTGAAATTTTCTTTATTGTTGGAAAGAAGAACTCAATCAATGCCTTTCACACAAAACTATTTTGACGAAAATCTAATAAAAAATTCATATTTTACAGCGGTTTAAACATTAGGGGATCGTACACATAATACGTTTTTGAACCTCACCGCCCCCCCCCTTACCCTCGAGATTACGTCACGATCTTATTTTCTACAATTTTTGGGTTTTTTACATTTTGCCTATACGTTATGAAAAAATGTAAGATCACTTTTTATTTACTGCAACTTTTGCCATATCACAAGTTATTACATCATAATTTAAAATAATAGGGCATTTTCAATACTACCATCTTATATAAAAACGGTAAAGCATTTTTGCAACAAAAAGCAACGACCAGGATAAATTATCAGGAAATCCGAGAAATATTCAATGACATAGTGAAACAAAAATACTTTTTGTAAATTAGTGCACGACTGACCCCCACCCCTATGTCACATTTCGTTACAAGTTTTTGACCCCCTCCACCCCTAAACGTGTAGCGTATCATGTGAAAGACCATTAGTGTTTTAAAAAATACCGAAAAATTCGCCTTTTTGAGGGGAATAAAGTAATAATAATATATAATTTTATAATTTTCGTATTTCAAAATATTTGCATGGTTAATATATTTAACTTTTTACCCAATTTAGGTATGTGTTCTGTAAAAAATAAAAGCTAAATATATGCTTAAAACATAGTTTTTTTACCAAAAAGTATCTTCACCAGAAACATCAAGACTTTTGGAATTTCCTTCGATTAAAAAAAAAATTCGTTTTTATTACGGAGTAATTTTTTTTTTTGTTCTAACAAAAGGATTTGGTATAGAATAGATCCTTGTCCAATTTAAAAACATTAGAAAAATGGAGTTGTAAGTGAATTATGAAAAAGGCATGTACTTCACTGGACCTCATTTTGAAATACAGCAATATTCAAAATGTTAATTCCTCAAGTTAATTCCTTAACAAAAACCAACACAAAAAAGTTCAATTCATTGGTATCTAAAATGAAATTTTTTTTAGATAAAGTAAAATGATAAAATTTTTAGTTATGTATTGTGAGGCCTTTAAAAGAAATCCAAAGTAAAATGCATATACAGATTTCAAGAAAAATGCTCTACAGAAGTCTGTTAGTAAAGAAAATTAACCAAGTTCTTTAGGGAACTCACACTATGTAAAAATACTTATTACACTATCCGCCAAAATCAGAAAAAGTTTGTACACGGCATCCTACTATATTTTTCTTGTAGATTTGAGGTCTTTAAGCACGAAAATCGTAAAAAAATGTCCATTTCCATTTTTCGAATATAGTTGCATATATTTAAACATTTTTTGAATACCACTTATCCCATTTGTATAGTTATCAAATGGCCTATCAAATTAAGTCCAACAAAATTTCCTTCACGTTTTTTGAACAAATGTTTTTATTTGGATGAGTAGTTTTTTTGCTATAAAAAGAAATATTTTGAAAAAAATTATATTTTTACGTAAATATGCGAGTCAAAAATGTTTTCAAAAATTCATAAAAAATTGAAAACTTCCAAAACTGTTAAATTTTTTCTTTGGATCTTAAAAATATATTATTAGTTAAGAAAGCAAGCTATCGATAAAATAAATAAGTTCAAAATTAAGGGCAGGAGATCTATTTGAGTGAATATACTAAAATTCGACTTTTTACTGTTTTTTAAATTTTTTTATTTAATTTTACTTTCAATAAATTTTTTTTTAATAGTTATTTTGTTCAATAGTCTTCAAAATAGTTCATGGTTCTCTTTCGCCTTCTAAAATTTTCCGGATTTGTTTTGCTGAGGTCAGACGATGCTCGTTTGCTCGGCGAGCAGATAATTTTGTTTTTGCTTCCAATGCGAAACTGTCAAAAATTATGGAGAATACAACAACAACCACATTGCTCGGCCATGTGTTCGCCGAGCAAACGAGCATCGTCTGACCTCAGCATTTCTCTTATGAGAAACCAAATATAATCGCCCATCATGTTCTCATTCCAGGTTCCTTGATAGCGTTGCTCCATGTTTTTTATTTGCTATTGAAAACGTTCGCCGTGCTCATCACTAACTTCGCCAAGATTTGGGGGAAAGAGATCTAAATATGAGCTCAGGAAATTAATTTTTAATGACAAGTTTGCAGTAGAGAAAAACAATTTTGTAAAGAAGTGCTAAAAACTAATGAAATAAGTGTCTTTTATACCAATTTTTGCAAAATTTATAAGCATGTCACGAATAATTTCTAAGTATTCCGGACACCTATTGATTCCCAAAAAGCCAGAAACAACCAACCAAAACGAATTCCATGCAGATTTTTTTTCAGAAGATAAGAACGCTTGGAATTCTTCGCAGCAGAACAATTTTTTAATTTGTGGGCAATCAAACATACCTTTCGTGTTTGTCGTTTCCAATGACAGCTCTGGAAAAAATAATTTTAAGAAAATAAATGCTTCTCCTTCCTTCTTTAGAGTTTTAATAAAGTTTTTTATTAGTCTCAATTTGATGTGAAAAACTTGCAAAATTATATTTTCCATTTAAACCAGAGCAACATATTTGACGTCGTGTCTTCCATCTTTCATGTCCTCTCTTTTTGGCCAGTCCTTCTTGACATAATGCTCAAAACGAGCTCGAATGTCCCAAAGTCACAGAAAACAACAAAATTTTGTGTAACCACCTAGCAATCCACACAAAATGGCGACCACTTTCAAATCCGAGCAAACTTTCCACTCATACTCTTCATACTTAATTTTTTTAAGCAATTTTGACATTTTCTCATAAGTTTCCTTCATATCGACAGCAGTGCAGTGAGCAGCGATGGTTTGTCGTTGCCGTTGTGCAATAAAACTAATTTCAAACTTTGTTTGTTACTGTCAATAAACAATCTATACTCTTTTGGATCATATGGTTGACGTAACTCTTTGAGTATTCCTATAATATCACAATATATCACAACAATAGCACACGTCTTCTTTGACCGTATAATATTTAATGTCAGGCTTATGCCGGTCTCCATAGAACGATGAGTTGACATCTCTATCTACCAAATGTCGTTCTTTCAAGCGGGATGCAAGTAATTGAACTTTGTTTTTTGGTAAAATCCAATCCTCTAACCAAATCGTTAAATTTTTCTTGTGCCATGACAATAGAAGTGAAGCCATGACAATAAAAACTTAGTCAGTCATCAACTGCCTCATTTAAAGGAAATGTGTCAAAAGAAGGCATTATCGGACAAGTGGGAGTGGCACCTACCATACAAATGGACCACATTTTTAGCAATATATAGAGAACCAGTAACGCCACAACAACAAAAACTTAGGCAATCATCAAATACGTTATTTGGAGAATTTTTGCCAAATTAAGGCATGATTGGACAAGTGGGCGTGGTACCTCCCATACAACTGAAACACATTTTTCGCAATATATTGAAAAAAAGTAAGAGAGTGTCCTTTTTTATATTGACACGTGTCCTTTAAATAGCGTATTTTATTATTTTTTTTAAGATTTGTTTTTGTGGTATTACTGGTTCTCAAGATATTGCGAAAAATGTGTTTCAGTTGTATGGGAGGTACCACGCCCACTAGTCCAATCATGCCTTGATTTGGCACATATCCTCCAAATAACGTATTTGATGATTGCCTAAGTTTTTGTTATTGTGGCGTTACTGGTTCTCTAGATATTGCTAAGAATGTGATCCATTTGGATGTTAGGTGCCACTCCCACTTGTCCAATCACGCCTTCTTTTGACACATTTCCTTTAAATGATGCAGTTGATGACTGACCAAGTTTCTATTGTCATGACTTCACTGGTTTTTCAGATATTGCGAAAAATAAGATACATTTGTATGGGAGATGCCACGCCCACTTGTCCAAATATTTAAAACCCTTTTTTTTGTACTTTTCTGTGCCTAAATCACTAAAAACGTCGTCAAAATTTTTTATTCCCTCTAGTTTGTACCAATCATTCCATTGTGCAGTGCTCGGTATGGCTCGCACAAGACAGGTAGTGCAGATTTAAAACATTTCATAACAGACTTGTTTATGGAGAACACATAATTTTTATTTTTTTGGATTATTTCTAAATTTGTATTATTATGTAATATTTTTTAAAAAATTTTCTATGAGGTTCAGAACGTTTTTTTTTAATTTTTTTATAAATAACTTATTAATTTTAAAGAAAAAAATTTTTTAAAAAAATCTTTTTTGTAATTTAACGTGTATTACGAGTATTTAGCAAAATTAATTTTACTAAATCAGGAGCCTAAACCTAAATTCTTTGTAACTCTTTGAAAAAAAACTTAAAAAAAATGGCAATTTCTTTTTTTTCATATACACTTCAATAATATCCAAAAAAGATATAAAAATTAAGACTTCTTGTTTTAGGTGGCTAGTTTCACGAATTTTCACTCACTAACATACCAAATTTATTAAATTTTTTACATTTTTGGCTAATACGACAAAAACTGTATGAAATATGGCATTTCATTTAATTTGTGGATGTCGTGTCATGAGTTAGGGTTTCGTTAAGAAAAATATTTTCCTCCACACAAAATAACTAAACACGCCTGAAGAAGTTTTCACTTCAATTATTAACTCTACAGGCGTTGGAGATCTCGCAGCTACATTGAAGGTATAAAAGAAATAATTGGTTACGTCATGTGTATATTTACCCCTGGGTTCATTGAATGAAATTATTTCATTCTGTTCAGGTTATCAGTTCGAGAGTGTAATTAAGAAACAGCAACAACAACAATGCCACACAGCTCTGTTGAAGTGTTCTGAGTCACTCTCTTTTCTCTCGTGTATGCTACAGCAACGATGTTCAAAAGAGGTGTGCTGCTATTGGTTTGCACTGTCCCATTGGGAAACAAGGTTTCTTACATTTGCTCAGTTTTACCTATCTTAATGACAACTTATTAGAATAAAAATTATATTCTGCAAATGTACTCGAAAATACCTTTAAAACGATATAAGATTTATGTGAATATGCTGACGTTAACACAGCTAAAATGGTACCACAATTTTTTTGTTTGCGTAATTATATATAGATATTTTTCAGACCAAAGGAAAAAACTTACCATTTTTTCAGTTTTAAATATTTTATGAATTTTTGAAAACATTTTTGACTTGCATTTTAACGTGAAAAAATAATTTTTCAAAATGTTTCTTTTTAAACCGCAAAAAATACTCATCCAAATGAAAGAATTTATTGGGCTTAATTTGATGGGCTCAATTATAAAAATTGTATAAGTGGTATCCAAGATGTGTTTCATTTAGGATTGCGTAAAAGGCCGCCCATGTGCGAAGAGCTTTCACACTCATTTGTTGACATGAAAATAAAAGAGCTTTCAGTAGCTATCCAGACTTCAAGAAAGCTAGTTGCGGTTGCTCGCTTCTTAAAATGTTCTTGTTTTTACGTAAATTATGCACTCAAAAAAAGAGATACAGAATGAACAAAGAGGAAAGGTTAGAAATGCCTTTTTACTTAAAAATAAAATAAGTTATTTCTTTTTATTTGTTAAGCATATATTAACGTAATATTAATTAATTTCCGTACCAGGAAAATCTCGTGGTGTGTCAGCTCAATCTACACCATAGTAGAGCGAAAGGCCACGCTGTACCAACCAGTAACAGGTGGCAGGCGGTGGACTTGTATCTTGGTGAGACATGGTATACTAGCGGTTCATATGCCACACCTTTGTTCCCTGCATCTCACCGTTGTGAGGTGCAGGTGCCTGTATGGTAGCTTCAGCGTATCTTCCTTACGACTCTTCAGACCAACCACCTTCAAAAGAGGTTTAGAATCTGGTAAAGTACTGTGAGGAAAGGAATATTGGAGTGATGATAGGATGTGATGCAAACGCGCACAATACTGCGTGGGGAAGCATCAACAACAATGCCAGAGGAGAGCATTGCTAGAATTTGTGGAGAGGCACAATCTGTTGGTAGCAAATATAGGAACACAACCGACTTTCGTTGATGCGAGGTGAGCGGAAGTCATTGATGTAACTCTCATTTGCAGAAAGATTCTGAACAGAATAGAAAATTTTAGGGTCGTGGATAGTCTAACCATGTCGGACCACAGATCCATACATTTTGAATTCAAGTACGGAATCCGATGCCAGCGGAATAGCAGGAAGGTCAGGATTCCCAAGAATACAGATCCTGTGAAATATAAGATGAAGTTGAGGGAAACACTGACCTAAAAGACGCTAAAAGTACCAGGGAATACGGTGGAAGTAGAAAGCCATGTCAAACATCTAAGCTCGGCCATGGTCGAAACTTACGAGGTGGCATGTCCTATATTTTCAGTAGACGAGGGTGATCCGACGCCATGGTGGTGCACGGAACTTGAATTTCTGAAGAAGAAGGTTAGGAGGATCTTCAATCTGCACATGAGAGGGGGAACCCCAGAAACATGGGGATCAAACTACAAGGCACGGAAAAGGGAACTGAAGAACCTCATACGACAACGTAAAAGGCAGTCGTGGAGAGACTTCTGTTCTGGGATGGAAACTATATCAGAAGCATGTAGGCTTCAGAAAATGGTTTCAAAAGATCCATTCTCCAAAGTGGGACTGATCCGAAAAATGGATGGAACCATGGCAGAGAGCCTAGAGGAGTCGATGGAAGTTCTGATGGAGGTGAATTTTCCCGGAAGTTTTAAGTCTGATGACCCGTGGACACCCTTGAAGAAAGGAATGCACAGGGTTGACAGACTGGAAGCCGAAAGGATGATCCTTATGGACGGGGTGAGGAATACTTACACTCATTTGCTCCATACAAAACATCAGGGATGGACGGTATATTTCCGGCTATGATGCAATGGGGGAAGATCTCATTGCACCTAGGCTGTGGGGTATATTCGTTACTTGCCCAGCGACTGGGTACGTTCCGAGAGTCTGGAGAGAGGCAAAAGTTGTCTTTCTTTCGAAGCCCTGATAAAAGGATTATGCGGAGGCGATGTCGTTCAGACCGATCAGCCTAACATCTTTCCTCTTGAAAACGATGGAAAGAGTGATGGCTGACTGTCTTGAGAGCACTTCGCTGATGCAAAATCCTCTGAGTAGATGCCAACATGCGTATAGAGCAGGTAGGTCTACGGAGAGTGCTCTTCATGAATTGGTAAGAGTGGCTGAAAAGGAGCTATTTTCAGGAGACATTGCGATGGTCACATTTATGGACATCGAGGGTGTTTCCGACAAAATATGCTTTGGAAGGCTGCAGCAAGCCCTAACAGAGCGCAATTTAAGCCCAATGATAGCAAATTTGGTAGACAATATGCTTAAGCACAAGGCTGTCAACATGGAGAATGGTAGAGTCAAGACCAGAGGTAGAATAAGTAGAGGATGTGACCAGGGCGGGGTGTTATCGCCAACCCTGTGGAACATAACTATGGTTAGACTGGATGAGTCGGGCAAACACACGATAGGGTATGCAGATGACATGGCGTTGGTGGTCCGCGGTAAGTTCATTGAAACCATTTCTGACATCATGAAGGGAGCACTCCGAATGGTGGAGGAATGGTGTCGAGAACAAGGCCTTACCGTAAACGCAGGCAAATCAGACAATATTATCTTTACTAGAAAGAGGGTAGACCTGAGGAGAGAACCACTCAGACTTTTTGGAGCTGAAATCAACATGTCCACGAAGGTTAAATATCTAGGGGTAACATTCGATAGCAGACTGAACTGGAACGAGCATGTAGAAGATAGAATTCAAAAAGCCAAGAGGGTTCTGTTTCAGTGTAGATGCGTTTGTGGTCTCAAATGGGGGCTAAACCCAGAGGCTATGAAATGGGTGTACACTATGATGGTTAGACCTGTCATCACGTTTGCTTCAGTGATTTGGTGGAGAAAAGTCAGCCAGAAAACCATTAAGAAGAAATTGGACAGAGTCCAATGGCTGGCGTGTGTCGGAATAGCAGGTGCATTACGCACCAATCCAACAAGCGCAACTGAGGTTCTGTTAGGTATGCTGCCGTTGGATGTATAAATAAAGAAAACAGCGGCGCTGTCAGCTCTCAGGATGTGGCGAAATGCTACGTGGCATGAGGCAACAGCCCTGCATGGTCATATGCGCATCCTTGATATTGCACAGAGAGATGTCAGGGAGGCGTGTATGCCTATGGACGGAAGGCAGAGAGTAAGAATAACAGAAAATGTTATAAAACTCTTATAATAGATGGAGCCGTTTATGAAGAAATCGCTGGTAACGATATCAGTATATTCACAGACGGCTCTCTGATGAATGGCAGAGCCAGGGCAGGCGTTTACTCAGAATAGTTTAGCCTATCCTGTGTACTGAGGTTAGAGAGGTTTGTGTCTGTATACCAGGCGGAAATGCTTGGCGTAGTGGATGCGCTGGACCACCTAATAGATGGCCGGATCAATGGCAAGAAAATTGTCATTGCTCTCGACAATCAGTCTGTGATTAGATGTATGCAACGGACAGATACCACTTCCAGGTTGGCCATAGAATGTCTTACAAAACTCAAAAGGTGTGCCCAGACAAATGAGCTCACGCTTATGTGGGTGAGGGAACACTCTGGCATAGAACAGAATGAGAATGCTGATTCTTTAGCAAGGGAAGGATCAGCAGAAGAATTCTGTGGACCAGAACCACGTATCGCTGTAGGCGACAACATGGTGGCAGACCTTATTAAACAATGGCCTCGTAGTGAGGACGATACGTGTAGGTTATGCCTAGAGGAGCCGGAAACAGCAGCACACATTTTGTGCCAGTGTCCGGCGCTGGCAAGCATAAGATTGACCACTCTGGGACGTCCATTTGTTGGTGAAGCCGAGATTGGTCAACTGATCTACAAGGATATGCTTGAGGTGACAAAGATTGCTTATACAAGGAGCATATTCACGTATGAGTGCTCCGAGCAGTAGCATCCAATAGGGGACGAAAAGGGACCCACTGTGGTCTGGTTCGGCAAATACCCGACTTATTATATATATATAACGTAATATTAAAACATAAAGAGTTATAAATGTAAATAAAGTAAATTAATTTTTTTAATTAGAGCTAAGGAGCTCTTAAAAACCCAAAAATAATTCCTAAAAATGTAAGTTCCACAACAAGTTGTATAAATAAGAATTCAAAATATAGGTCCCAACAAGAAATGAATCAAAGATAGTTTGTTGAGTTTAATTTTCACTACATTTAGATCGCGGATACAAAAAAAAAAAAACGAAACAGCAAGAAACTTGCAACTTGCTAGCATGAAATCAGGGGTAGAATTACAGTATTCGTGATCGAGCAAAGTTGTACAAGATTGATAGGCACTTGTCTCGTCATGCCCTTCGTAATTTTGCTTCGTAATTTGGATAGCTACTGAAAGTTTGTTGCTTTCGTTTCGTTGTTGAACTCGTGCTTTTTTTCAAGTGCAAACTTTAAAAGGAAAAGCTTTTACAGCATAAACATAAAAATGTGTATGTATATGCATGCGCACCCCTGGTTTTTAATCAGTGTCGGGCAGCTTTGCACACCTATACTTTCTCATTTTGAGTATGTATTAATGAGCGCTTTAAAGCTCACACTGCAAACAAAGTAGTGCTAAAGCGCTTTTTGCAGAAATCTTACTAGGCATTATAGGATATTTTTTGCTCGGATTTGTGTTGCGAAATTAAATTAATAAGTAGTTGACCGAATGTCAAAAGTAAACAGACCGACAGACGGATAATGTGAAATACAGATAAGCAGACGGAAATGTAAAAAGGGTTGCTAGTAGTAAAAAACAAATATGTTTATTATTATGCTTATGTTGCTTATTGTGTTTAGCCAAGGCTAAACTGACAGCGTAAGATGCATTAATTATATGTACTATATGGATATGATATGTGGATATGCCGCTTTTAAATAATTAATTCATTTTTTCATCGCACGCCCCACAATTACCTTATATTGGCTATGCAAATTATCGTAATGCCTTTTTATGCATAATTTTTTAATTTTACCTCTTTGATGCCGCGCCATGCCGCTATTTTCTAAAAATAAAAAAAATTTTCATGCATACTTCCAAAAATTTTGCATACATAAAATTTTATACAGTGTAATATTATGTTATATCAGTGTCGATAAGCAATAACAGCTTAAGTCTTATTTCAAAGTTTCCAGAAATCTTGCTTTAAAGTTTTCAATAGCCATACAAGTTATATGAAAAGTTGTTTTTGCGTCATATCTTTGGCTAAGGTCATGCTGGTAGTTCTAGATTTTGTGTGTTCATAATGATACGTGGGACACAACTATATCAAAAACTCAGTTCTATTTTAAATCGACTTAAGCTATTATTGCTTATCGACACAGAAATAATATAATACATTCAAGGAACACGCAAGCGCAGATACTATCTGCTTGACATTCGCTTGAACACTGAAGGTTTGATCGTTCTGTAGGTGAGATAAGTACATATTTTACTGCACAAACACAATCTCAGGTGTGCCAAGCTGCCCGACACTGTTTTAAATATATGCAACTATATTTGAAAAAAGTTTAAACATTTCTTTTGCGATTTTAAAAATATAGTGGGATGCCGTCTACAAAACAGTGGCGCATAGTGTTGTCACTGCCTTTATATTTTAGGTTAATAAAATAACTTTATTTATATAAACTTTTCTTGACGATTTGGTTATAATTGTGAACCACTTTTAATCCCCAAAATGCTGTTATGAATATTAAGTTATCTTATGGATCGACCCAAATAATTCATGGATAAACATCACCCGAATTTACCAATAATATTTTTTTACCTAATTGATATAGTTTTTTTGTCCAGTGTTTGATTTTTTCGCATGTTTAGGAAACTTGTCACCAATCAAGCTGCTAAAATATATTGTTTGCAAGCAAAAGGTAATTCTTAGAGGGCTTGAACAGTGTAAACGTCTGAATTTTAAGTGTTTTTTGTTTATTTTATAAAAAACAAATCAATTTAATGGATTCATATACATTTTTGTACACATCCTAAGAACATTTATAAGTACTTCAAAAATTTTATTTATTGTTTTTAAATTGTATATTTTTGCATAATAGTCCTTTAAAAATAGCTCCTATTGAATCTGGTCTCAGTGGCGTTTGCAGCAATTCATTTACATGGATCAAGTTCAATTCATTTACATGGATCAACAAAAAACCAAATAGATTCTCAAAATATATATTATTGGATATAGCTGTACGTAGGGGGTCCTTAGTTTATAAAATAAATAAAAATAGTTAAAAAAATCGGCTACGTCATTTTTTCCACAAAACATATTTTAAATCAAATCGATGGGATGAAAAATGTATTAGTTATGATGTCAACCAGCGTTTAAAAACTTCTAATATTTTTCATTTCCTTTGCTGCTGCTGAAACTTATGCTTCTTAAAATACTTTCTAACATTTTTTTGATCGCTTTAGTGCCAATGTTTTTGCTTTTCGATCGCAAATTGCTTTTTGATAGGACACTAGAGTTGACCAAAAAAATGTGTTTTTTTTATGCTCTTTATGTTTGTGCTAGCAATATTAAGGATAACAAAAGTGGACTCTAAAAATGTGTTCTTGTGTCAAAAGTGTCTATAAACTTTTTTGAATTCTTACATCAGATTCTGCCTGCACATTCTACATAGTATAAAAAAACAATTTTTAAAGTCCACCCCAGTGTCCTATCAAAAAGCGATTTGCGATCGAAAAGAAAAAACATTGGCACGAAAGCGATCAAATAAATGTTAGAACGTATCAGCACAAAAGCATAAAAGCATCTGCTACGACTGTTGAAAACTGATACTGCTTCAACTTTCGATTTTGTTCACAGTCTGAGTCAATCAAAACAAAAACTTCTGAAACTGTTGACTTCAGCAAACTATCAGATATTATTTTTTTTTCTTTTGCTTTGACTGCGACTGATTGATTTTTCTCAAGCACAAGCTCAAGCAGTAGTAAGTTTTGAAATTATGGTAATAGTGAGTGCTTTAAAAAGCAATAATTTAACGACTTTTGCTACTTTGACTGCAGCAATGTAATCACTACTGTCAACCAGGTCAAAAAAAGTGATTTTGAATAAACGGCGTTTAAAGTTGTGGAAGTGCTAAGAGCGCTCAAATAGCATGACAGCATTTGGCGCTCTTTTCGAATACTTAACGTACGAATTTTCACCGGAAACTTGAGACACTTCTTTTTTGGGGTAAAATAATAATTTATGAAAAAAAAAACAATCTTACATTTTTGAAAGTTTTACACTGTTCATACCCCTTAAGGGAAATTAAGTTTATTTTTGTAAAGAGCAAAGCTCTTTCAATACTCGTAAGTTATAGAAAACTACTCCCGACCGTAGTTTTCTCAAGGCTTAAGCTACATATAAATTCGACACGTTTAACAAAGTAATCATACATGCAAACAGAAGCACATTAAACACTAACACGAATACACTACAAAATGATTTTTACAATGTAAAAACAATGCAAATGTGTCTGTGCAAATTGCCATTTTTACTTTTTGCTGCAGTTCGTATTTTTACGTCATGTTAATGGAATGTTTATCTTTTCTCTTTTTCATTTAATCCACTCTTTGTAAACGTATCGTCATCACTTTCACGGCATCTGCCACACGCTTGTTTGTCATCACTACAAATAAAACAACAATACTATTTACAACAACAATTATTTCGATAAAATTAAAAAAACAATACAATGAAACGCCAACCACGGTGCATCCCTTACAATCGCATTTCCAGGACATTGCGGGCCGGCCACCACTGCAGCCCTTGCGCTCAGAGGAAATCATTATCAGCTGTCAGCGAAATCAGCAGCCGACGCCGCAGCCACTTCCGCCTAAGCAACAAAATCAAAAAGTTATCACAAGATCACAATCATCGAAAGTTATTCAGGAACTGCAGAGTCAGCATACGGTGCATCAACTAAAGCAGCAGCAATCATTACCACAGCCGCTGCATGCACCGCCTTCATCCGGAAACGGCAGTCATCATCCGCACACATCGAAATCAGTTTCAATACTCGTTTACAAGACACTGAACACCGTCTTTAAGAGTAGCCGGAAGATCATTGTCCGAGTTTGCGAGGTGGCCAGCGTCAAGAAGTCATTCACCATGTTTAAATTTAACAAAGCGGCTGCTCAACACAGAGCCGAAGCTCGAGCTAACAACTGTACTGGCCACGACCAATACGTTCGGCCTCCCGTATCCGACAAGTGAGTCAGTTATAAGCTTATCAATCAGAGCTTAAAGTAGTGGTGGTGGTAATGAACTAAACAACAAAAAACTTCTACAAAATATTTCTTTTAAGAACCCTATTTTTCGCAAATTAATTTTTTGCCCTGATTCAACCATTTTTCAGTATTAGAAAGTTCAAATAGAAAATAGATTTTTTCAAAAATAACTTTGTTTAATTTATTTAAAGCATAACTTTTTATTTATTTTTTTTTTCAAGCTCTCTGACATAAATTTCATCATTCCGCCTTACACACCGCTCGTTAAGACTTGGGCACAATTTACAGGTAGAATTTAAAATGCTTCTTTTATTATTTTCTTTATTCACCATTTCAACTTTGTTGCTTTTTTACCTCTTGCTCTGTTTTGCAGAGGGGAGATGACGAAAACTGCATCCATAGTGTTATAAGGACGGTTCAGAGTTAAAGAGGACCAAGTCAAACAAAGTTTTCTGAATGTGTTCTCTGAATGTGTTGCTACTCTACACGTCAGAAATTAGATTTAATTCAATTATATATAATTGTTACGTAAACTTAATTCAATTGCAAAGGTTTCTCACTTCAATTTGCTTCGTTCTTTCTATGTTTCTTACTTTAACAGCGTCAGTAGCAGCATCTGACAGTTAATTTAACAATTGTGTTCATGTAGTATAAAATTTTTTGCTCGATTAAATGGCGTATGCTGGAGAGCGCTACCAAAATTTTACCATTCAGCGAGTTTTTACAAAACAGCTGCCAAACTTTGTAGCAGTCTTTTAAATTCTTTTAAAATTTCCTTTTTAAGTATATGTTTCACATACAAAAAAAAATTTAGAAAAGTGGCATGGCTGAAACCCATTTTGATAGGTGAAGTGAACTTCTTTAACTTACCTCATTTTTGTGCCATGATAAAGAAGGTGTTAGCTTTCATTTACCGCATCAAAAAATACCTGCTTCAGAATATGGTGTAATTTACCAGTTGAAAGTGGACTTTCACCACAGGAGAAAGATACCTGTGGTGCGTTTATGTACAATATGTAACTCAGTTGAGAAATTCTTTACTGGCCTTTCATTTTAAACTCCTTTAAAATGAATAGTTTGGTGTAGTTTTTTTCGAACTGTAGGCTTTTAATTAGTTTTTTTTATATAAAAATATCTAGTTATAGCTTGTAACCTTAGGGCGCTAATTCACTGTTATTTCATATCAAGTTTTCAAAGAAATTGTAAACAAATAAATAACTATTAGAGCTTATCCGAATATAAAAAAATGAAGGCCCTTGCCACTTAAATAATGAATGCGCTCATGAAGCAGAACTTGAGTTTTGACAGATGTTCTTGCTCAAAAATAGCGGGCAACAATTTTTTTTTCTCGGCAAGGGCTTATGTCAAAAAATGACGCTCTATCTCGCTTCCTCAGCGACAAAAATTCCTTCTACACACGTATAGTGTGAGTGAGTAGAACACCATTTCCTTATCTTTTATTTCTATGGCTAAACTCTACCGGTAGAAAACGATTATTTATGTGTCATGAAACTCACCAATTGAGATCTTCGTGATGAGTTGACAATTTGGCATTTGTGGTTGAGAATTTGCTTTGATTGATAAATATATAAGGTAAGGCTGGGCCATGGTATAATTACCCAGGTAGACTTATCAGAGTTTAGTTCCTAGAAACCCATACCTCTAAAGAGTCAAACTCAGCGTCAATACTAACACCTTTTAAATTCAATAATGTTATGGGAAAAAGATTTGGACTTTCTTAATCAGACAAAGGATGAAATCGGATAAAAATAAAATAATATGTAGAAATGCCTTAGTTTTTTGTTTATGTTTAATAACTAATAAATTTAAATTTTTAAATGACGTGGCGTTGCAATTTTATTGGATTTGGCGAATATGCTTTAACGTTAAAGACGTAATATGTTTAATTTTTTTTAAAATATATTGTTATTATTAATACTGTTTACTTCTCCCTAAGTCAACCTAGGTAATTATGCCATGAACTAATCCTGGGATTCGGTGGTAGTACATATTATGCTACCTTATATATTGAACATATGATAAAACGTGAAAATAGCAAAGCTAACGAGTTCATGAAGAGCCAGTATCATCAAAACGGTGGCACGGAAATTTATTTATAGAAATTTTTATTACAAAAACTTTTTCACAAAACATCATTACCGAATGAGAGAAAAAAAGACATGAAAATCAATGTTTTGACTTCCTATGCAAATATATCCGCTGTTTTTAAAAAGATTTCTGTCAAATTATTTTTGTTCAAAAGATCAATAAAAGCTCTTAATGTTAGTTTAGTGTATATATTTTTTATCTTATTTCCAAAAAAAGATCCAAAATATTTTCTTTTGAGTAAAAAACTTACTCAAAAGTTGTTTTTGTTGTAAAAATTAAAAAAAATAAACATTTCATTTTTGACTACCTATCATATGGTAGGAAATCATTCATTAGGAAAAATTCGTCCAGTTTTCCGCAAAAACTGTTTTAGTATTTTTGTAATTAAAACAGGAATGGTAACCCATGGCAGAATAACCAAGGTAGGGCCGGCTCGTTTTGTGCCCTCACGCGTCAACGAAGAGTGGAAAATGAAAAGGTTGAGTAATTGTCAAAATGACGAAGTTCGTAAAAACGTGAAATGAAATAAGAATATTATGTTTTCAAATTATAAATAGTGCGGATACGTGTGTTAAGTTTGTGCTAATTTGAGTGAAAATATTATAAAAACAGAACATAAAGAAACTCGAGATTTGCAGCTGATTTTGACAATTAGCTCGCTTTTCTCTGCTTTCCACTTCATTTCTCTCCGAGTCGGTCCTACCTGGTTATTCTGCCATGTGGCACCCTATGATTTATATCCCCAAATTTGTTTTTTTCCAAAATGTTGTTTTTATATTTTTTACAAAAAAGCCAAGTCTATGTGTGGAAAATAGTTTATGTGAAAAAATTACCCTAATATATCTTTCCAATGAAAAGTTGATAATCTATATTGATTATCTAAATTAACCCTCGGATGGGTAATGATCCGATAGACAAGTAAATGGACTATGTCATCTGGTCAGACGAAATCAGAGGAGCGCCCAATTACGAAGAAAACCTTATTTGTTTTTTTTTATATGCACTAAGTACCACTTGGTTAAAATTTTTCTTGAATTTTATCGTTCGCAACGTTTATCGTTAGTTATATGATGTATTTTTAAGCGGAAAATTAAAAAAAAATGTATTTGCAAGAAAATGGAACAAAAACAAAATGATGTCGCAAATTTTCTTGTCAACAAAGTGTTTTTACATATACTCTTTTGCACCGTAGACGCCTTATGATCCAAATAGCCTCACATAGCATAACAGTACATGGCTTAACAAGCGTCACATCGAAATCTGTTTAATGAGATTTACGTGTATCTGATTATGCACAACATGGCTATGCTCAGATAAAATCAGAAGTGCATCTTTGAATACAA
The DNA here is from genome assembly GCA_963920525.1 of Dichetophora obliterata. Classification (NCBI taxonomy): domain Eukaryota; kingdom Metazoa; phylum Arthropoda; class Insecta; order Diptera; family Sciomyzidae; genus Dichetophora; species Dichetophora obliterata. The sequence continues at coordinate 155,310,212 of OY986436.1, read as the reverse complement.
AGATAAACATAGAAGATCTATTTCATTTTGATGTTTTTGTATTCTGCTATGCATTTGACGTAGCATAATGTCATAATGTGCGTAATGTCAGGTAGGCTAACGGTACTTTTATGTTTCAAAGTACTTTAACATATGTATGATATGTATGTTTGAGCAATATTTATCTTATCTGACAAACCTAGGTTAAGAGAAGAATATGAAATTGAATTGAAATTGAAAGAATTTTACTGTGAGACGAAAGTCATAACTACCAACATTTACAGAACTTTTCGATTTTATACTTTTCATATAGAAGGAAAACATGCTCGTAAGCCCAAGAGAGCGTTTGCCAATCGAACAACTAGGAACAAAGTTATTCAAAAAGAAAAACCATTTCGTCTGGCCAGACGACATAGTCCATCCGAGGGTTAATAACAGTTTTATATATGTAAATATAAAATATTAATAACAACATTAAAAAAATCAAACTTGCACCACCATTCTCAATCGGAGAATTACGAACTCAACTACTATAATGTTGGCGAAAACTTCTCAACTAGTAGAAAATACTCTTCCCAACTCACCACACTTATATGAACACTCTAGTCGAGAATGTCGTCACAATCTCAACCAGTTGAGAAAAAAAAGGTAGAGAGAATGGTTACATAAACGCACCACTGCTTCCGTCAAAATTTTTGGAAGCAAAGATCTTGCAGGTAAGTGTTAAATCAATATTTTTTTTGTCTGCTTGAATATGGCAGATGCTGATGTTCGCAATAACCAATGTTTCATCGTTATTTTTCACAAAATAATGGAAGCATTTTATTGTGAGTTATATATATGTTGTATAGTTTGTTTAAACTTAAAAGAGCAGTGAAAAATTCTGATCTGTTATGTTATGAACACAGCTCTTCATAAAGCTCTTCACACAAGAGAAAGCACAAGTCTTAAAGCGCACTTGAATTAATCGCAAGTACGGATCATGGTATAATTATTTAACAAGGTAGCCGTGACAGTTTTTTGGTGATTGGTAGTTGTCAAAAACAGCTAAAGAATGTTGTAGTTTGCTGCTGTTGACTAGCTATGTGCTTATTTTTAACTTATCTTTGATTCATTAAATTTATTCGCGAAGTTGATTAAAATGTTTTTAGTTTGTTGCGGTTGACAAGCTATGCTTAAGTCGTCGCTTATTTTTTCATTTTTCTTTGATTAATTGCATAAACAGCTAATTTTGACAACTACCCATCGCCGATCGTGAGAAAAAATACAGTTGACGCTACTACCTTGTCAGTAATTGTGCCATGGTACGTATGAGCTGGCCACAACAGCTGTCTCATTGCATCATTGCATGATATAGTTTTTAAAAACAGCTACAAACAGTTTTTCGTTTTTTTGCAAGGTAGACAGAAGAAATATTGGGGGTGAAAATTAATGGGAGTAGTTTACAGATTTGACCCTTGTAGGGGCCTTGTAGGAGCAGAAAAATTAACTTTTTTCATCATTCTTCGTATGGGAACCCCCAGAAAGGTGGCAGATAAAGTGTAGATGTGTTGAGCAGAAAAGTTGAGGGGGGAAAATTAATAGGAATAGTTCATTCATTCATTTGACCTTCCTAGGAGTCAAAGATTTTTTGATAAGAACTATTATAGATATTTTCCTTCATTTTGTGTTTTTTCTTATGGGGACTCCCACCATAGATCCCCCTATAATAGATGCAATAGATTTTACCGTAAAAGATATCGGATCACGTACATATATCTCATATTTAAGTTATCAAAAACAATAAAACCAGTACCAATTCAAGCACCAATCAATGACAGTGTAAATATAAAATAAACAGAATACTTAATTTAATAATGTATGTCATATAATGATTTTATTACAATATTTATTAAATTTTCATTGATTTATTAAAATTAAATCCGCACCCATCGGCATCACCGAAATGACGACACAACGATGATCTATCAACGCAACATTAAGTTTTGCAAAGTTTGAGGTTGCCGATTTTGACACTTGTATCGCATAGTTTTAATAACGCAGACCAAAGTACGATCAACGGCCAACCGACCAAACGCACTATTGAGTTTTGGGCATGATGGTTTTGCCTCCATCTATCCTCTTTTTCTGTGCGGATTTGAATATTATAAATTTTCTGTCTATAAATACTTTTCCCAATGTGATGGTTGTAATAAACCAACTGAGCTACTTAAAATTTCGTCCTTTTTCCAGGAGTTTTAAGTTTATTAGCATGCGATCACAACTTCTGGATTTGACTAGCAAAAGGCCGCTTTACATTATCCTACTGTGTGTTAACACATGTCAAAACTTTCATGTGTGGTAGAATGTGAGATGGTGTAAACAACGGAAAGCAATGTGTGTTCGAGTCTGTTTTGATTTTTTTGGCATGTCGTTCCACATTTTATTTTTTGGTTTGCTTTCAATTTCATCACACATTCTATCCCACCAGAGATGCATTATCCCACCATAAACTTACTTGAAATTTATTATTTAAGTGAGAAAATTTTAAACTCGTAATATATTTTCAAATGGAATAATAGAATCAAGCAGTTTTACAGCTTATTGAACTTTGTAGAGGCTTTAAATGCATTAAAAACCGATTCATTACTCAAATTTTCACGTTTTAGTGTAAAGTATAAAAATGTGGTGCGACTCTGTGAGATAGTCTAAAAGCGAAAAATTAATTTCTTGATACAAAAATCAAAAATAACAGCATGATGAAATTAAACAATCTATCTCACATGTCGTAACACACAGTAGGACAAAAGCGGCCTTAATCAATACTTATTCTAATGAATTTGCTAATCAAAATGTAAACAACGCATGCGCACAGCAAAAGAAATGGTGATTATGCAAAACAGAGTCTCATAGTCAAAATAATAGTTTTATTGTAATAAAACTGTTTTTTGTAATAAATTAACCGCACCGTTTGACCAACAATTTCACAGCTGTTTTGCCAAAACGTCAAATGCATAGCAGAATACAAAAACATCAAAATGAAATAGATCTTCTATGTTTATCTTTGTATTCAAAGATGCACTTCTGATTTTATCTGAGCATAGCCATGTTGTGCATAATCAGATACACGTAAATCGCATTAAACAGATTTCGATGTGACGCTTGTTAAGCCATGTACTGTTATGCTATGTGAGGCTATTTGGACCATAAGGCGTCTACGGTGCAAAAGAGTATATGTAAAAACACTTTGTTGACAAGAAAATTTGCGACATCATTTTGTTTTTGTTCCATTTTCTTGCAAATGCATTTTTTTAATTTACCGCTTAAAAATACATCATATAACGAACGATAAACGTTGCGAACGATAAAATTCAAGAAAAATTTTAACAAAGTGGTACTTAGTGCATATAAAAAAAAACAAATAAGGTTTTCTTCTATTGTAAAAACACTTTCTTGACAAACTGCAGATATTGAAAAATTAACTTCAATCAATTATATAAAATAATAATATTAACCCCAACATAAAGAGAAGTAAATATTACAAAAAATTTAACGAAATAGTAAATGAAAAGAAAACGTACAACAATATTTCAATGTATGGTACAAGAAGATATCTTGTCGGGACCATTTTAGAAGACCTTTAATAGAAAAATGCAATTCAGTTCAAACAACCACCACCACTGCTGACTTTGAAATGATACCAAAGAATATTTGAACACAATTTTGTAAATTTGTAAAACCATAACCTTCAAGAAAAGCCAAACACATAATGAAGAAGCTATACAAGCAAAATGGGCTGAAACGTTCCAACTCAGCAATTGAGTTCGATGTATCTGCCCTGTCAGCCGCAAATCGAAGACAATTATATAGTGGGTGAGTTATTCCAAACATAGCATAGTTCCATAACATATCTTTATAACTAAAATATTCTCTTCATTACTTAATCTATAGCAACCGTTCGGCCAGCTCGGAACAAGATAACTCAGACCATTCGGAACACTCGGAAAAATCCCCATTGGTCAGTGCGAGGTTAGATAATCTTGCTAGATTATTTTTTAGCAAATCGATGCCTGCGGAAACTGGAAGTAGAGATACTATAGAATCAGTGCTAACAACCAGGTTGCTTTATATTTCTAATAACAACTAATTTATATGTCCTTGTATTTCTTAATGTTTTCGCATTTTCTCTTTCGTAGATTTTTTTCATAAATGATCATTACATTGAATTGGGTTTATTTCTTAGTACTTACAAAACCAAAAACTTACTGTAAATATCCAAATCTGAAAACCTAACTTTCATTTGCATAAATTTTTAATAAAACTCTCATGAGCTAAATATTGTGGTATTTATTTATTAAAAAATGTTTGCACCTCAAAACATTTATTATTACTTGTTGCACGCTTCCAATGTTTCATATATACTTATATTTTTTTTAAATTTCCCTATAAAGGTTATGATAACTAATTGATATTCTCTTATCTCTTCTGTTTTATTTTTAAGTGCATGGTTAAAGGTGTTTATTAAAACATATTTAATAATAATACAACAATAGCATGATTACATTTTAGTAAGAATAATTTTGCACCATTTCTATATTGATAAGTTAATGAAAAGTATAAGTTATTGAAAAGTCATTTTTTTATTATCCTGATCAAAGGGTGTTGCACCCGTTTTAAAGAAACTTTCGGTAATGATAAGCAAAATCTTAAAGTCCAAACTTAAGTCTTATTGTTAAAATGTTTTTTCTTTTTAACGCGAAAAGCGGCTATAATGCATTGCTTTTATTAACAAAAATTATATATATGTAACAATATGATTGAATATATATTAAATTTTCACTGCTCTTTTTCAAAATGTCAATACTTCTTATTACTACGTTTACATTACGCTAAATGACTCATTTCAAATGTTTAACATTGGTTTTTTTTACGAAAGTTTCTCATTTTGTTTGACAACTGGTTCTTTGTTTTGTTTTGTTTTGTTTTTACTGGTTGATCTTGATGATGATACACGTGTCAAAATCCATTTGTTGTTTGATATTTTTCTTTTTTTTTTTTTAGTGTGTTTGGTGTGTTTTTTTTTATCCATTCTTTATTGAATGCGTTCGATATTGTTTGTTATAAGTATTAAGAACGTATCCAATATCATTACTTGGTTTCGAATGAGATGAGTCCAAAGTGAGAATTTGTATGGGAATTGAGATGATTTCGTTTCTCATTTGGCTGAATGAGTTGAAGTGAGTCATTTGGCCCAATGTAAACGTAGTATAACACGCGGTACTGGGAGAAAAAACCTCTACTACTCCTCCACCCAAATTTATTTTCTAGCCATTGAATATGAGCTTACTGAAATTTCTTTTTTCAGTGTTCGTTTTTTTGATCATATATCAATCCATCTTCTGATTTTCATATCCTGTCTTTTGCAATGTTTTATTTTTACCTTTAGGAGCAGAATTTTAACTCGAAAGGGATAAACGAATTAAAACAAATTATTTAATGGACAACCTTAGGGAGTCCAGTCCAGGAAGGTTTTCGCAATCCCGTTATTATAGGAGTTGAAAATACGAATCTGTGTATACTGAATTAGGAAAACTTCCGAATTAATATTTGCAATTTTTTGATAATTTCCCAGTGCGGCAAGAAAATCCGTATTTGATAATTTCAACATTTTTAACTTAAATTTGGTTTGTGGAATTGGTCACCACGAGTGACATTCGTTTGCCACTTTACTAAACACCTTAGAGCAATTTTTAAATTTTTTATAGATTAAAAGCTCAGAATCAAAATTACTCAAGATATACACTCATTTTCATGTTGACAACTCCTGAACCATTAGGATTTTCGTTTTGGTTTCTTCAGTAAAGTTATTTCTTTTATTCTGGCCAACAACTTTGTTTAACAAATAAATATGAAAAAATTGTTTGAAATTGTCTTGAAAACTTTGACCAGCCACATATTCTGGGCCGTTTTCAAAGCTTCAAAATAATTGCACATAATTCATACGTAACGCTCCCATCAGTCCTGCATTTCGCAGGACAGTCCTGTTTTTTCGAACAAAGTCCTGCTTCCTGTGTAACGAGCTCAAAATTATCCTGTTTTTTTTTTTTTGTTTTCCTATGTTTGCAATTTAGTTCACTTAGGTAATTATTCAAACTTTTTTTAGTAATAACTCAAAAGTTTCCTTTAATACACTTTTCCCTTTTTGTGGAAAAAATAGTTATATTGAGGTGTTCTGCTCAAAGTGTAAAGGAGTACCTAGAAAATTTAATTAATGTGACATTTTAATACAACAAATTTGTTTTTTTTTTTAAATTTTTGTTACACTTTTGTTATATTAAATATAATTGAATATTTAAATAAGCAGATGGAATTCTATTTTTGTTTTAACAAAATTACATATAAAATACCTAATATTAATTGATATTTGAAGCTTATGCTGCAATTCTTAAATTAAATAATAATTTGATAATAATATCAATGAAAATGCTTATTTCTATACTTTATAGAAGTAATAATAATTTTTCGAATTGAAATAGCGTTCTTCGAAAATGTCCTGTTTTTTGCGAGACGACCTTTAAATCCTATAAAATCTTACAAATTTTGTCAATTTGTCCTGTTTTTGGCGAAAAAAAGAGATGAGAGCGTTACTCGTGCGTAATGCTCGTATCTTTTTTTTTAACAAAAAAAAGGGCTATTTACTCAAATTGGTAGGTGTTTAAGGAATATCGCAATTTTAAAAAAAGAATAAATAAGGGAAAATTTTTAATATGTTTTTTTACCAGTAAACAAGGAAGTATAAATTGCTTTAAATATATGGTGTTAAAATATTATTTTTTAATGAGCGTGCAATGCCTCTTATTAAGCGGAACTCTATTAATATAATTTTAAAAGAAGTTCAGTCTTTTATTGAATTTAAATTTTTAAACAATTTCAAATTATTTTCGTTTGCTTGAAGACAAAGTAATTCTAAGCGCTCCCGAACTATTTCAACTATCTTTTTAAGTTTTTTGTAACCTTAAAATTTAAAGTTTAAATGAAACATGTTTCGGCGTAATATTAAACAAGTTTTGAGTACAAACTTTACTCGTTTCAACGCATTGCATTGCATTGTCCCGTACAGAGAGAAATTAGTGAAAGTTCAAAATAGTAAGTAAATAAAAAGGGTAAATATATAAAACTGAGCTTTTTAAATAAAGTTTGAAAGTAATAATTTACCGCAGGAAAAGCTTTTAACATCGGGTTTTTCATTTGATTTTGAAAATTTTCAAGGCATAACTTTTTCAGCATTAAAAAAAGGTATAATACCTTAAAAAATGTATAGATACGAGTATTATTCATACGCCATGTGGAGCTAATTTTTTCATTGCAACCTATGCCCACTTTGTCAGACCAACTGGATGCGATTTTTCATATTTATTTGTTGAGCACGGTTAGCACAATAGGAAAGGACGACTTTGCTGAAGAAACCAAAATTACAGATACAGATTTTCTTGCCGCACAGGGAAATTATTAAAAAATTACAAATATTAATTCGGAAGTTTTCCTAATCCCGAAGCAATTCAGGATACAAAGATACGTATTTTCAATCCCTATAATAATGAGATTGCGAAAACCTTCCTGGACTGGACTCCCTATGGTTGTCCAGTAAAGAATTTGTTGTTTTGTTTTTGTTGTTTTGGCAAAAAGTAAGAAATTTAGCGGTTTTTAATTTTATGAGAAAAAAAATTTAAGAGGAAGTAAATCGGGCTAATGGGGCTTACTAGTCGAGTATGACTTCGGAAGTGAAAACGCTCTGAAGAGAAAATGTAATATTTGCTAAGCCCTTTTTTGCAACATACGATTTTTTAAAATAGGACATGTTAAACTTAAGTTATAAAAAAATATCATTCCGGCTGTTTTTCTGGTGGTCAAATAAATTTTTTTGTTTTTGGAATCCACTCGAGGTCAGCTTTTGACGGGGTGGTTTTTGCAAAGTTTTTTTTTATGGAGGCCGACCCACTCTAATGTACATATGCCTACATATATATATATCGGTATTTATGTATTTTTTTTATTTGCAGACCAAATTTAAAGTATCAATACTCGGCTTTAGATAGTGGAAATGGAGTCATTGAGCGAAGTCCTCGAGAACGAGCACATCGTGACCATGCTTTCAATGCCACTCAGGAGTGGGTGCATAGCTCAAATGGTCGTTATGAAGTGATTGCTCACTTGGATGAGATAGGATCGCGTCATTCTAAAAACTGGTTTCTGGTAAATGACTCTTCGGTAAGGGATTGGCATCTTAAGTAATTTTTTCTTAGTATTGATTTGTTTTTTAACATTCCAAGGTACGCACGGACCGGCTCATGACTCTGCTACCATTGCCACCTGACTGTATTGCCTTAGATGATTTGCCTGAAGATGAAAGTCCAAGGGGAATACTTATGGAGCTACTGGGCTCCCTTCATCATCCATATATATATCCTGTGCTAGATTTGGGCTTATTGCGTACTTCATCAAATAATTTCGCTTGCCTGGTAACGCCTTTCAACTCACGTGGTAGCCTCAAGGATCTTATTTATAAAGTATAAGTTGCAAATCAATGCTCTAACCGAAAAGTTATAGTTTTTATATTTACTTTTGCAGACGCAGTGGAATGAGCCATGGGCACGTAAGTACACGCGAAAGCCAAACGGCCTGCCTGCCAGCCAAGTACAACGTCTGGGTCGTCAAATACTTGAAGCTCTCTTGTTCTTGAAAGAGCGTGGTTTTCCTCTGCATGGACATTTACATAGTGGGAATGTCATCTTGCAAAACGGTGCTGCAAGGTATGTATAATATTGAAATGTAAATTCTGCATTTTGAGTTTTTTTCCTTCTGAGTATAAATTTTATTGTTATTCTTGACTTTTTCTTAGTTTCGTCAAATAAGCGCCAAGCGACAATCGCGTCTTGAAATTTTTTTTTCTATTATCAAATCTCTTTCATATTTTTTAATGTTATTTTACCTTACTAAAAATATAACATATATATTATTTCGCGGTGAAAAAAATAGGTACATCGCAATTAGGTAGAGCATAACAGGAGAGAGACTAAACTCCATACAGATATATTCTTAACTCCTGTAAAAAAGTCGGGTATTTCCAGGTTACCTAAAACGCTCAGACAACTCGAGGATATAAACATTCAATGAGACGTTATCATTGCTTATAGAAGCAGATTTACCCAACATAATTACAGAGCCCAAAGTAGACTGGGCATAAAAATCGATCTAGCCCACTTAAAGCCCAGATGTGGTTCAGCATGGTTAGGTTAGATTTAGATAGCAGTTGGTTTCTAGACCGGTCCACTTAGACCTCATTATTTATTTATTTATTTATTTATTTATTTAATCAACTATTAACATTTATTGTTATACAGTAACTGTAAGTACATAAATTAATCGACGGTTGTAAAATAAATTCAGCATTATATCGTTTTTTAAATGCTACCCTATTTTAAGTGATTTCAATCGAGCTGCAGATAGTGTTGAACGTTTTAGTCATATTGTAAGCCGGGTCACATCTGCCATAATTAGTTCTTCTGTAGGGTATATAGAACAATTGCCTTTGCCTAAAATTTCTTTCAGGTGCATAAAATTTTAAAAGAGATAGAAGTGGTGCATAATCAATATGATTCATCACTACATCTCGAGCAAATAAGGCAAATACTTTCGCCGGAACTCCAAAGACTTAAGCCCTAGAAGAGCACATCGCGCTTCACAGGAAGGCATAAAATCCCAGTGGAGCTTGAGAATTGCTAACCTAGTGAAACGCCTTTAAATATTTTCAATTATTTTAATATGTATAGAATATCGAGGGTCCCAGATTACACAATTATATTCTAAAACCGATCTTACAATTGAAAAAAAATGGTCCTCACGGTAAAGGGATCGGAGAACTCTTTAGTATTGTGCGATAGAAAATCCCATCATCGCATTCGCTTTTGATATAATAGTCTTTCTTCAAGTTGACTCTCTCGATCAATACCAAATTAATACCATATGATCCTTTGAAAAATTGATTCTTCATTGAAAAAGGTATTTCATTACATTTAGACGCATTAAGATGTAGTTTATTGGTCTCGCACCAAAACTGGAGACTATCCATGTCATGTTGAAGCAATAGGAAGTCTTCGTGAGAGTCCACACATCTAAAGACTTTACATCATCAGCACAGATCATTGATGAACAGAACAGAGGGCCTAGTTGGCTACCTTGGGGTACCCCAGAATAATTGTCAATGTATTTAGATAAATTATTACCAATCTGAACATATTGCTGACGACCAAAAAGGTAGCTCTTTAACCATAGAAGTAGCGAGGAATGGAATCCGAGGCTACTTAGCTTATTAATCAAAACAGAGTGTTGAACTCTATCGAAAGCCTTTGCGAAATCCGTGAATATAACGTCTATTTGACGACCGTTTTCCATATTATTGGACAGAAAGTGTGTTAAAAGGGTTACATTAGTAGAGGCAGATTTACCTGACACAAATCCATGCTGTATCTCAGATAATCTAGTTTTAATGGAGTTATAAAGTATATTTTTTTCCAAAGATTAAAAAATTTTAGTAATAAGTGGTAATTTAGCTATCGGTCGATAATTTGCAATATTTTGCCTTGATCCCGATTTAAAAATTGGAGTAATTGCCGATATCTTCCAGATGTCTAAAAATTCTAATAGGAAAAAAAATCGTGGCTTTTTCCTGCTGTTTTAAAAAAGATATTTTTAGACAGGGTTTCGTTCAGAAATACTTTCAAAAAGTCAAAAAATTGCATTCAAGTATACATTTCTCAAACACAAATGCGCAAAATATGCAAATTATTGATTCGTTAAATAAAAAGATAGTATTAACATTATCATCAATACCACCAAAATTAAGACAATCAGATAGGAATCAAAAGTTCTGTGCTATCTTCAGTGTACTTTTAGATTCAAATATCCTTCACCCAGGACACTGTGGGTAAAAATCGAGAATAGCGTTGTGTTTGCCAAAATATTGTTAGTTTAAGTCTATAATTACTTTTGCTTTAAGACATGTGTAGTTTTTCTTACAAATATTAAAGTATTTTAAAATCGTAATTTTTTACTGTTTTTCTCTAAAAACAACTTTGTCCTTGCGGGAGAAGAAGACATCCTTATTTTTTTCTAAAATTTTTTTTGGGAGATCCCGAACACCCTATGCTACTTTTGAGACCTTTTAGTAGGTAAAATTCGAAAAAAAATTGTGATTCTAAACGCCCTAATGTACATTCGCCCCTCCCGGAGCGAATTTCAAGAGTATATAGCATCGATTTGCCTCAGGGCACATTCGGCAGATAGTGTAACAAACATGTTAACTACAAAATTTCATTTTGAACTGTTTGCATCTTTCTGCTCCGGTTTGTCCTTAAAATCAGTACATTTTTTTAAAACTAATGGTATGAAAAATCTTAAGAAGTGATTCGGTTAGTACAAACATGAAATAGAGCTACACAAAATTTCGTCCTATTTTGATCACATCTTAGTGCTCTAAGATATCCTTTAAATTTACGTAAATTATAAAAAATCATTTATTCAAAGATTTTTTGATGAAGTTATGAGTACTAACACAAATATTGATTATATAACATTTTTTGCCGATGCAACGTCATCTTCTTATTCCAGAATGTCCTTAAAAATAGCATATTTTTTAAAATCACACAAATCCTTAATAATTAGGGCTAAACTAGCTGATAATAGGATAAACTAAACACATACAAAATTTAATTAAGATCTGACCGCAAATGCTTACTTCAGAGTGTTCTTGAAAATAAATATTTCTTAAAATTATTTATATGGTAGTAAACATGATAAGGAGCAATAATTATAAGATAGAAAAGTGCATATTCAAAATTTGATCTCGATATAATATCTTTCTTTTCCAAAATATCCTTAAACATCACGGTGTCCAGGAAATTTTTTTTTTTAATATTGTAGTCGATTTCAATAGATTTATGATCGCTGATTCCTAATCTGGCTGAATATATACTGTTAAATAAATGAAATACAAATTTTTAAGGCATTATTATGTCATCATTTAAAATTAATGCATTGTAGTAAAATCTTCAAAACAGACTTGAAAGATAGAATAGATTATAGTTTGTAATCTTACAATGCTTGATAGCATATTATTTTCGAAAATGTAACATTAAAATTGTGCGAGTCTAGCTTTTATGAAAACACATACAAAATGCTAATCTTTACTAGTATAAAAAAATGAAGAGTTGCCTGTGTGTTTGTTTGTCCGTCTTTCACGTTCCATCAGAGTTTAATGAAATTCGGAATATAGGTCGAATAAGTTGTAGGCTATTTAAAATTTTCAAATCTTGAAATTGCAATAAATCCAACTGCAGTTATAAAAAAATTTACAGGTACCATTGTATTGCGAATTTTTACAGGTAACGCAAAATTTCATAATGAGTCAGTTGGCAAGTTTTTTAGGCTGAATTTTTATAGGCTGAAAAGGATCTTTAGAAGTATTATATCTATGATTTAATAATACTCTAATTTCTGTGTAAGGTGGTGCAGTTCATATAAACTGGACATTTTTATGATGATTTTCTATAAGAGTTTGACTCTCAAAATTTGTTTTAAAATTTTTGAAAATTACATACGATCATACTATTTTAACAATGTCAATTTATAGATAATGGCTTAATTTATCATTCAAGTCCAAATGAAGGATTTTACCAATAGCCATTATTTTTTAATAATTACTCAAATATGTCTAAAAACGCATATTTTTGTTTATTCAACACTAAATATCTTAAGACAGAACAAAGACTTAAAACTTATATTACCAGAATCAGAATCAGCGTTCATAACTATACTGAAATCGAATACAATATTGACAAAACCTTTAATTTTTTAACACCGTGATATTTAAGGACATTTTGGAATATGAAGATGTTGGTATATCGAGACCAAGTTTTGTATAGAAGGTTTCTTAATTTATATTTATTTATTTTGCTTATTTTTATTGCAATAAAAATAATTTTTGGAAATCTATTATTTAAATATAAAATATATGTTAATAATCATCGCTCCAATATTTATTAATTCCATACATTAGCATTTTTTTAAAAAATCGCTTAAAAAATTTCCTGTTTTTGGCTGAAAACCGGAGCAGGAAGATGAAGTCTTATCCTTTCAAAATTTGGTATCTTTAATCTATGATACCATATCTCTCGATCCCCCCAGAGCCAGTTTGGTACAAAGGTACTTTTTTCTCATATATAATCGCTCCGCCTTAATGTACATGTTGAAATCTATATGCGTTTTAATATGACTAATTTTAATAGTGGCGGCCGTAGCCTAGTGGGTAGAGTGCGTGGCCCCTAAGCTAAAGAACCGCGGTAGCCCCGATTCAATTCCAGCTTAGACAGAAAGTTTTTTCAATTGAATTTATTTTTCTGTTCGGTCGTCACCTCTCTGCAGACAATGGCAAACCTCAGAGAGTAAAAATTGCCATGTAAAGCTTCTTGAGAACATAAGCCGTTCGGAGTCGGCACAAAACACGTAGGTCCAGTTCTCGGTCATTTGTGATCAAACATTTAATAACACGCACAACACAATTGATCAATAGAAGCTAGGTCAAAGTCCTTCCAAGGGCTGAAATGACCAGTTTATTTATTTTTTTTTAATTTTAATAATAGGGTTGATCCGAAACGCAGTTGCGACGATTCCAATAACACATTAGAAGCAATTTTGCAACTCTTCTTGAATTACGCACTGCTCAAACGTATTGCGAGAATGCACAAGCAGCATAGAAGCAGTGCTTATTTATTGATTTGTTGGTCAAACAAGGCAATGCAATTTAATTATTTTAATTTATTCTAACAGGATTTGCTTACACTATACAACAGAGTTTTTTCCCCTAGTTTTTATATTTTTTTTGTACTCTATGTGGCCCACCGGAGTATGCCCACACTCCCATTTTTTTGACTTTTTCGAAAAGTTTCCGGGACACATTTCTGATTCTACTCTTAAAAACACGAATTTTGGTATACAAGACTTTAATAATAACTAACGGTAAATAGTCGCGCAAACGGCTTTAAGGGTTTTTAGCTAAAAATGCATTATTTCGAAAAAACAAGACATTTCTTCTTCCTCAGTGTTTTTCATATAACTAAGAAATTCAAGAAACAATTTTTGTCAATTTATACTTGTTTAAAATCTAATGAAATTTACCACTTATGCTATAAAAACATTGCATTTTGCTTAGTACATTTTTTAAAAAAAAACTCTGCAAAGAGAAATTTTGATTGAAATTTTTTCGAAAATTTGATAAGAAGTTTCCTCATCTAACCATGAGGAAGAAGTTTTTGATTATGTTTATTTTGTGTTTTGAGGAATTTTTTGGCAAAAATTTTTATGTATAATTCGAAGATTTATGATACGGTTTTTTTTTCCAAAAAGTAACAAAACTGCAGAGTGAATTTTTTCGAAAATTATTACATTTTATTTTTATCAAACGTAGCTACATAAGTATTTATGTAAATAACCATAAGAAAAAAGACACAGTTTCGATAGTATCGTAAGTATAGACGTAGAATTCCTTTTTATACAGTAATACATAAAAATTCTGGGTTTTTTATTTATATTTTTCAAAACTATTTTAAAGTGTTTCATCTTCTAAATAAAAATTATTCAAAAACAAACTTGTTGTTGTTGTCCTTCTTCAAACTTACCTGATCTAAAAAGCTCACAATTAAATTCATGTAAAAATTTGTTTTGTTTTATAAAAAAGTTTTCGTTTGATATTTTTGGTGATGAATTTGTTGTTCTTGTTCATTTGTTTTGTTGGTTAGAACTAAATGTAATTCAAAGTTATGTTTAATTAATGGAAATAGATATGGGTAAATTTGAATTATTTATTTTTCCTGTAGTAAAGAGCATATACATATATGAATATTTTAAAAGTAATTTAAAATTAAAATTTTAGTTAACAAAATAAATTTTTAATATGGAAAAAATATAATGCATAATAAAAATAATTCGAATTTATTATGGTATTTAAAAATAAATGCAGTTTTTAAAGCACAACGCATGCTTAGTAACGCATGCGCAAATTTGTGTAGTAGTATACATACATGCTGAAAATGAACATTCGTTTTATTCGCACTCCAACTCATGGCAGAATAACTAGGTAGGGCCGACTCGGAGTGGAATGAAGTAGAAAGTAGAGAAAAGCGAGCTAGTTGTCAAATACAGCTGTTCATGTCGAGTAAAAATTAAGAACATCTAAAAGAATTTCAGCTAACTGTACCAACAACAATTATCAAAGAAATCTAAAACAACGACGCACAGAGAAGAGCAAGGTCACAGCGGTTGAGCAGTGTTAGAGGGTATGAACCGAATCGTTTGCTTACTATGTCCCGCTTTTCACTCGTTACACACGAAAATTCTCGAGCTGGCGGCAAAAACAATTATTGCTCGGAGAGCAATTATTGATCTGTCGCAACATGTTGTAACTTCGAAGGTTTCGAAGTTGTCGAAATTATCGAAAGTCGGTATGTTGTAACACTTTCGACAGGGCGATATTCGCGATAAAATATCACTTTGGCAGTGATCTAGAAGCGAAGTAAATATAAAAGCCTATATTTATTCAACCAAGCATTGATTTATTTATTATTTATTGAACACAGAAGTGTTTAATAATGATTTTAAGTTAGTAAAATTATAAAAGAATTGATTTTAATTAGAGTATATACATATATGGTAACCTTAGAGCTGTTTGTTCAAATGAAGTTACCTGTTTTTGCTAAATAATGTTATTTGTTTAAAATGACTAATTTATCATTTTTAGTTTAAATTAAATTTTTTCTTAATAACCTTTTTTTTAATATATATTTATTCACGTTATTAACATGCCAAGTATCAGAAAAAAACTTGCGAGCAGTTGTTAAATGTTCGAAAATAACTTCGAAACAAGCCAAATCGCCTGTCGAATGAAAATGTTACAACATACTGCCACGTCGAAAACTTCTCTTCGATGTTCGCTTCGACAGTGAAGTTACAACATGTCGCCACTGGTAGCAAGATCTCTTCGTCCCGCTTTTCACTTGGCAATAATTGCCTTTGCCGCAAGAAGTTTGTCGATTATTCGCCCGCATGAGGGGGTTTACGAAAGTCCGCTTTAAACCCGAGTAGTCAACAAACTACTCATAGAATTGCCGAGTGAAAAACGGCCCTTGCAGCGCATGCAGAACCAAAACAACAATGGCCGCATTCAAGCCGAAAAAGTGCACAGGTAGCGAAGTAGCATAAAGTGATACTTTCTGCTGAATGGATTTTTTTGCGAAACGTTAAACGGCAAACAGCTGTTCGCCATTCGTTGATTTTTTTAAGAATCTAAAATTTGTTTATACTTTTGTGCATTCGTTTCACAAAAGAAATCATTAATTAACAGCTTTATTGAAGAATAATCTTCTAATAATTAATAATTATCTATTTTCACTTCACAGCACAACAACAGCAACATTTAACAAATCGCAGCCATGTTTTTTTAGCTGTCAAAATGAAAAGAGCATAAGCAACTCAACCAAAGTAGCATACAATTTTTTCGATACCTAAGATGGCGACCGATCGAGGTATATGTTGTTTGAGCACATTATGATACATACCATTCCGCCCGAAAGTTGTGGAGCTGATAGGTAGCAAATTTTCCGCTGAATGGGGCCAATATCAACAGCTAGTTGCAACGTTGCCAGTTATGTTGGAAAAATCCCATTCGTGGTAATTTTTAATTGCCCTTAGGAATTTTTGTTTTTGGGAATTCCTATTAAATTTTTTTATTCAGCGTTGTATTTTTTAATTGGCGTGGAAATTCAGTGGTGTATTTTTTGAATTTCCGTTGGAGTTTGGTAATATTCTTCTAAATTTTTTTTTCTTTTTTAGTAAGCAAAATGTCTTTGTGGTATTTCTAAATGGTTTTTAAATTGTTTGTGCATATGGGACTTACTGTGGTATTTTTTAATGCGAATGAGATTTTTGTGGCAATTTTAAAGCATATGGAATTTGTGGTGGTATTTTTAAAACGCATGGTATTTTTGTGGTAATTTTTAATGATCGTAAGACTTTTTTTTGATATTTTTTAATTGCGGTAGAAACTTTTTTGTTTATCTTTACAATGGTTATTTTTGTTGTAATTAATTTATGTTATTGTGAAAAAAGTAACTTTTTGTCGGAATTGTTTTAAATTTTAAATGGCAACCTTGGCTAGAAGTATTACATTTTTTTTGTATCCACATACTGGCTCTCTAGCTACATGCATCTGTATTCTTTATTGCATTACAACCCAAAAAGCCATGAATGTTACTGTGCCAGCTAAACGGTACTTAAAACGGCAGCGTCTGAGTTGCTGGTATGAAAACGACATGTTTTGAACCTTTAAACCGTTCTCTATATAATTTTAAAGTCCTTTTTTATACTTATCAAGAATCGAATTGAAATTGATGTCACATTCGCTTGATGCGCTAACGTCGTTTGTTCTTGTCTTTTTCCCCTCTTTTTTTCACCCGTTCGAATAAAAACGCTGAAATATTCATTGAATCTTGTATTGAATTTAACCTTGTTATTTATTATGTTGATTTTCTATGACTTAAATACAAATTCTTAATGTTTGATAGTTCAAATCATTCTGGATTTTAAATACAAATTCCGAACGCAACTGATGTGTATTTATTAGGGTGATCAATTATTCGGGTTTTTGCGAAAACCAGTTTCCGAATTATTCGAAAAATGGCATTTAAAAAAAACCGGGTGCCTTTTTTGAAATTCAGAAAAAACCGGATAATCCGGTTTTCAAATGTATACCAAATAACAAATTAAAACACAATTTTTGACAAAAAAATTTTATTAAAAAATAACAAAACAATTCAATTATACTTATTAAAAGTAAACTTTTAGTTTAATTATAATTACAATGGAAAACATTACTGAGATCAGTTTGTTATTTTAACAAAGACAAATAAAACATAACAATTCATTTGTAAATACTTGATTATATATAAATATATTAAATTTAATCTTTAGTTTTCCCTAAAGTAACATTTAAGAAAAAAGTACAATTTAAGTGCTATTTTTTTCTTTGGTTTTTATGAAACTTGACATTGAAAATGCCCTTTCACTCAATGTACTAGTTGGACTTATTGTGTACAAGGCGTTTAATAATCTGTCAAGGTTTTCAGTCCTTTTGCCGCTCTTATCCATATATAAAAAATCTTCCAAAAGAAAATTTTTGGTAGATTTTTTAATGGTAGTTTTAGGATTTTGAACGTTTTTTATAGCGTTATTTAATTCTGTTTCTATAGTATCTTCAGTGGCATCAACGATCATTTCGTCATTTGAATCTGTAAACGAATCATGTTCTTCAGTAAATAATCGTAAATACAAAATGGATGCCAACTCTTTTGTTTCATTTGTACTTGAATATTTTAGAAATGCGTCACTAATTAGGAGTTTACTCGTACTTAAATACAAAATGAGAGTATTCAGTGTTTGAACACGTCTTTCTGATATACGTCTTTTTAGAATTTCATATAAATTAACTGATAATTGGTTTTGAATTGTTGAAAAGTATTTAAGTAAAAATTTAAAAATACCTTCAGCATCAGCTAAAGTCGAAGAGTTTGCAGAAAGTTTTTGTATAGACATTTTCAAAGGTTTAAGGGTGTCACTAAGCACAGACAAAGTTGCGATATCATTTTCACTAAATGGTGTCAGTCCTAAGTCCAATAAAGTATGATTCACTCATTTGTGCAATTTTAAAAATTGAGAAACCATATTGGCCATAGAATTCCAGCGGTGCTTAACATCATGGATAAGTTTAAGCTCCTTATTAAATTGGTCTTTTATAAAAATTTGTAATTTATTTTGCTTTTCAGCCGACTTATTAAACATTGAAACGCATTTTCTAAAACGTTTTATAATAGAGCTTACATTATCATTTAGAGTCATGTATCCATCTGCAAAGTCGAAATAATTATTTATAGCATTATCGTTATCATATTCTTCATCGTCGTTAGTATCCTCTTCACTGCCAATTTCGTTATTGTTGACCACATTGCAGTTCTTTTTGTAAAAGCTCTCAACAACACAGAGATGAATGAGGTGATTTATGCAGAGCTGCGACTCTGAATCAATACTTCGGCCGTATTTCGCCATGACCGCTGCACCATCATGGGTCGATGCTACTATGTCATGCTGCATATCTAAGCCAAATTCTTCCAACTTTCGTTTGACTTGTTCCACGTTAACAGATGTGCCTTTTAATTTCATCTCCTCCAAACCGAGGTTAAAAACTTCAAACGTTTTGCTTTCGGGATCAAGTGTTCGCACAGTAACATTTATGTATTTTATGTAAGATATATCCGACCATTCATCGACCACAATAGAGAAGCGCTGGTTTTTTTGCTTTAAGTAAATCAATTTTTTCTTTAACTCATCTTTTTTGGATAGATAGAAATCATATATTTTCTCCCATATTGTAGTCTCAGAAGCCGGCATCTTGAATTGTTTTGATTGTAAATATCAGAAAGTCCATCCTCAGAAACACAAGGGAAAAAATCTCACCAATAGTTTCTTTTCTGGAAACGTATTTAAGCATAGAACCATTTTCAACTGGTTTAACGGATCCACCCGCCTCTTCATTTACTTTGTGGTCTGCTTTGGTGTTGCGTCAGTTTTATGTACACTCCTCAAATGGTTCAGTAGAGCAGAGGTCGAGGAACCCCTGCAACCTAATTGCTTAGGACATTACCGGCATCTAGCTTTATCCTTTCCGTCTCGATCAAAATATTTCCATGCAGAAGACATCTACATCCAAACGAGTTGAACACCGTTGTAAGACAGCACAATATATCATTATAAACCAAAAAACTTACCTGCTCAATGTTAGGTCAAACAATTTATTCACTATTTTAACTTTAATAAAAAAAAATAGAGCTCTGCTTTTAAATTTTGCTGTTTGGCATGTATCAATTTATTTGTAAGAATGGGAATGGAAAGGAAAACATGAAAAAACAGATGTTTGTAATAGTTGCCAGATTTATAAAACTAACAATTAGGTTGTTCGGCCGAAACACTGGAAAAAAAACATGTACGAGTACACATTTAACACAATTATGAATAAAATTTAATAAAAAATATCGAACGCCAAAAAACCGAGATTCGACAAAAAAATAACCGGATTATTCGATATTCGAAAAACAGGGATTTAAAAAAAACCGACGGTTTTTAAGAGTAAAAAACCGAGAAGCCGGTTTCTGAAAACCGAATTGATCACCCTAGTATTTATATATGTATGTTTTACATACATATTAATAAAAACAACAACAACAACAACAAAAGCAGCACAACAAGGAACGACATGATTACGAACCAAACGAACACACAAAACAACAACAACAACCTTAAAAACAGCATAAGCAGCTACTGCAGCTAAGGGGTCGTCCATAAACTACGTTACCAATTTAGGGGGGGGGAGGTGTTTAGATATTGTAACGTTACCAAAAATTAAAAAAATCGACGAAAAACCTCTTATTAAGAACACAATCATTTCAAAAAATTTTAATCTTACATTTTTATGTTTGATCGTCTAAATTGATGGTTAACTTTTGTTTCAACGATTTCTTCCACCACCTTTTCCCTCGACACAGGAACCTTTTGGTATTCCTTCACCATCTCAGCACACGTCTGAAAAATTTGGGTCTTTGCTTTTGCGACAGGATTTGACGTTAAGGCCTGAATGTTCTTGATCAAAGGATTTACCGTATGACATGTACTGTCCTTCTCAGAAAGAAGAAATCGGTTCAAGGTCGTGTCCTACCTGCGGCTTGTATTTCGTTTTTAAAACTTTTATGAATTGCCACAAGTTTGTATTATATCGTTTACAATAATTCGGAATAAAAAATACTATTTAAATAAATCAATTTTCTGAACGTATTTACATAAAAACACAGAACTTGGTGCAGCTCGGGTGCAGCCTTTAAGGATACTCTGTCAAAGACCAGGTGAATTTCTTTGCGTTAGAAATGAGGATTCACCTGAATGGGTCGACATAGAATCCGATGAAAAATTCTATTTTGAAGAATCCTCAACAAAGCTACAAGCTTCTTCTATCCCAGTGATTGAGAGCATCGAATCTTGGATCGCAGATGGAATAGCTTTTACAGATGATATTAATTACTGATTTTTTTCCAATTGTTCCTTTAATGTATCTAGTTATACTAGTCACTAATACTAGTGAAAAATGTCAGAGCTAGTCAAAATATATAATCATTCGAATGAATTAATTTCATATGTCACGTTACTTTATGGGGGGGGGGGGGGGTAAAAAAACCGGAAAATCAGTAACGTAGTTTATGGACGACCCCTAAGCAGCTTTTGCATTTCTCATACAAATATATGAATTTTTCATCTTCTTAGATTTTGCTATTTTATTAGATATTCGTTTTATTCCCAATAAGACTGATATTTTGGAATTTTTTTTTCTTTTTACGATGAATATTAAAGGCTGTAGGTATACCCCAAAGTGTCAAATATCACTTTGAAAAAATTCGTGAAAATGACCCCCATACAAACCGCGCTGTAAGACGTAATTCTACGTCAAAACTTATACGACGTTAGTTTCATGTTCGATTACTTAAATAACACCATTTTGCTGTTCTGGATCCATTGTCCACGTATTATTTACCATATTTAGAAGTCCTGCGTCTCTTTCTGCTGGATCATTTAAAATAGTTAAATTTTTAACAATTTCTTAATTTCCAAAACATAAAAAATGAAAAAATTGTATAATATAGTAAGGCCAGCAAAGGTCTCAAAGGCCAAGTCATAGCAACAAAGCTGTATAACAACAAAAAAATAACAGTGGAATGCAATACAATGCATCGCAATGCTGAGGCTATTCCTAGGGCCTGCTAGGGCCAGTGCAAATGATCTTGCATCATATCATTTGCAAAATGGTAGAATATATATGGTAGTGTAGAGTAAATAAGAAAATAAAAAGAAAATAATTTAATAAGCTATTGCATATATACAACACTAAAATCCATAGCTAAGATTTACTATACATTGCAAAACTAAATTGTAAACTGACAGCTGATTATGAAAACAAGTAAAGGCGAAAAAAACTTTATCGCTAAAAGTAAAAATAAAAAAAAAACAATTAATATTGCTTAAAGATTTTTTCGACATGAAATTGAGTTAAGCAAATTTTTCAGAGAAATATAATTTTGCTTTTCATCAGCAAGCTGTGAATGTCATGTTATGCAACTAAAGAAGCAAATTATACCAAAAAGTCCGTTCACAATTGATAGGAACTTTTTAAAATTTTTTACAATGCAGAAATTTTCAAAATACACGAGATTGCCCTACTAAAAACCCAAAAGCACTAAAGTATGTGCTCTTATTAGATTGTTGTTGTTTTGAAAAATGATCAATAGCATAAAATCCGTGGTCACAAGGAAGAATGACTAAACTCAAAATATCGTAAAAAATCGAACCGCCATTTTCTTTATTGCCAATCTTTGGAAAAGGTCGGAGTTAGTGTCATAAAAATAACGTTTTTAACGATACTTTGAGTTTCGTCATTATTCCTTGTGGCCACAGAAATAGTCATTTAAAAAATTGCACATTGCAAAAACAAAGTTGAATATCTTGCAATTAAAGCTAATATCATATATATATAACTTTTACATACCTGCTCATGTAGCTACGTTAAACAAGAATACAGCTTAATTTTTTTCGAAAAAATTCATTATGCAGTTGTGTTGCTTTTAGGAAAAAAAAACAAATCATAAATCTTCGAATTAAAAAGGGTGTTTTTTATAGAATAATACAATTTTAAATTGTAATAAAACATAGTAATATATTTTTAATTTCAATGAAGCGGCCTAGATTATATAGAAAATTTTATGACATTTATGTTTAAATATGAATTCGGCCATGTGGTTGCCGCGGCTGGCGCGTACAAGGCGCAATCTGGAACACCATTTTTCACAAACTTTTCGCAGCATTTGCGGCCGTATCTCGCCGATAACTCTTCGAATATTGATTTCTAGGTGTTCAATTCTTTGTGGTTTATCGACGAAGACAAGTGACTTTATATAACCCCAAAGAAAATAATCCAATGGGGTTAAATCACACGATCTTGGGGGCCAATTAATTCGGCCATTTCGTGAAGTTATTTTTTCGTCAACAGTATCCCTGAGTAAATCAATTGTAGCGCCCGCTGTATGGCATGTGGCTCCATCCTGTTGGAACCACATATCAGCAAGATTAATGCCAGCTATTTGAGGTACGAAAAAACTTCGAATCATGTTCCCATACCGTTCACCATTGACAGTAACATTCTGACCATCATCGTTTTTTAAGACATATGGGCCAATGACTCCGCTAGCCCATAAAGCGCACCAAACAGTAATTTTCTGTGGATGTAATGGTGTTTCAACAAAAGCTTGTGAATTCTCCTCACTCCAAATACGACAATTCTGTTTATTTACGTACCCATTCCACCAAAAATGGGCTTCATCGGAAAATAAAATTTTCCATGGAAATTCAAAAGCAATATCGATTTGTGCTTCAGCCCATTCGCCGAATTGGCGGCGCACACGATGGTCGTTTGGCTTTAATTCCTGCACAAGTTCAATCTTGAAAGGTTTTAAGCCAAGATCTTTTCGTAAAATCTTCCATAAAGTGGAAGGACATAACCCCAGTTGCTGAGAACGGCGACGAATTGATTGATTAGGATCATCTTCAATGCTTTCCTGTACAGCGGCTACAGATTCTTCAGTGCGCACTGTTCGGCGTCTCACGGGACGCACATTATCAGTAACAGTAAATGTGGTCCGAAAACGATCTATTGTTCTTCGAATTAGCAGCTCTGAAGGACGATTATGTTCGCCATAAAATGGATGAAGTGCACGATAAGTTTGACGAACAGAACCATTATTTTGAATAAAAATTTCCACAATTTGCACGCATTGTTCTGGTGTAAGTCGCTCCATAATGAAATGTCAAAGCAAACTAAACAAAAAGCAACTATCAGCTGTTAAATGGGTGGTCAAATAAAGCAGTGATACCAACTCAAAGTTGTATTACTCTATAAAAAAACACCCTTTATAAGGCTATCATTTTTATACTCACAATTACAAAATTAATTTTAAATTACTGTTATGTAACTACAGGAGTAACGATTTCATAAAATTAAGCAACTGTTTACAAAATTTTAATATTAATGACCAAAGACATATTTTAGACTAGAGGATGTTTAGCACCAAAGCAGAAACATTTCTTCACTAAGAAAATTTTTCCGATTTTCAAAAATTATGTATACAATTTTTAAAACAAGACAGGTTTAACTTTGGAATAGAAGATTTAAAAGATTGGAATATAATAACATCTACTCAAGTTATGTCAGAAAACCAAATTTCTTTATTGCCATAAATTAATTATTTGCATCATCTTATAGAATGCGTCTATTTTTGTTACATAATATTTTTGTTATGTTTCGTATGTACACAAATAAACACTAGTGAATTATTTTAAATACTGTTATCAAACTGTTATATTAAAAAAAAGAATTGCTATACAAAGCCGTGGCTTTGGCATACTCGGAGTATGCGCTTGCGAACAAAAGCGAAAATAAACGACGAGAGAGAGAAAATTTTTGATATTGTCATCTGCCAAAATGAAATAATTGAAATTTTACTATTTTATTATTTTGAGACTAGTTTCTTATTGGCCCTAAAATGATATTTTTTACATTTTCGTTCATGAATTTTGTAGTTATACTTCATTTTAATTCTTAAATATTTTTCAATATCCAAAAAAGTTAAAAACCGGCACACTTCATAGCTAAGATATGTTTTTTTAAAAATAAAATAAATTCAATAATATATTTTTTCAAATGTTGGCTCTATAAAACGGCGTTTAGGGTTATATATGCGTAAAAAAGGAAAACTTGGTAAAATATTTTTGAAAATAAAAAGGGCCACCTCATATTTGCAAATTTTTTTTTATTTAATAGCTATTCAGCCTTATTCCAGGGTCCGTCGTAGCTGTGATTTTCTTTCGGATTCGTAAAGTTTTATTTTACGATCCGAATCGAAGTCGTATTTGAAATTCGTAACATTGTCATTCCATGTTCCGAACCCATCAACATTTGACAGTTCTTTTAGAGGATTTCTTACGACAGGTTTCTATTTTCGGAAATTATTTTGAATTGTGTTTTGTTTTAAAAAATAAACTGCAGATAGGAAAAAATGTAAGTATTTTCATTTAAACAAAATTATATTTCACAAAAAAAAGGTTTATTATCAGTTTTTATAGGTCAGAAACCACAAACAGGAATCAGTATGCGAGTTTGGTCAGCTTAATGACTGAAAGGCCAGATTTGGCGCAGGGATTTAGTAAGGACTCTAAAGAAAATGTTATGCGTTTCTGGGAGAACGCCAGTACGCAGCTCAACAGTATCGGGCCACCAACAAAGGACACTTCCAGTTGGAAAAAAGTAAATAAAGTCTGGTTGGTTTTTATTGAAGCCTATGCTTAGTTTTTCAGTGCGGAATGGCGCCCACAGAGGCAGCCACCAACTCAGCTGCGGCTCCATGCCAGAAGGCAATTGCTACTGCAGTTTGCTTGTTTTCACGATGGAAGTTCCAAAAACACAAAAAAAAAGAAGTTTACAGAAATTGCAACATCCATTAGGAGGCTCACTAGAGTAAGCGAAAAGATGTACGATTTGGAAAAGGAGAAAATAGCTGAACTTCGTCGCCACAATTTAGTCCGCGAAAAGCTATTAAAAGAAAAACATAATATAAAAATGAGAATGTTGCAAATCGAGGAGTAACACTTGTGAACAAACAATAATTTTCTATTCTTTTTTACTAAATTATACTTGGTGCAAGACTTTTGAGCGAAGCTAATAATTATAAATGAGTCGAAAAAATCATAATTGACTTTCGCACACAGCCTAAGTCCACTTTTGAAAACTTTGGTTATTTTTCATTCAACAAATACTACTCAATCATGTATATATTTGCAAAATATTTCATTATCCTTAGCAGATTGGTTTTACCGATATAGAGAAACTAAAATTATAATTTTTTTCAGAGCTGGCTGAAAATTTAAATTTAACTATAGCTGTGTGTCTTCAGTGTTTTGGTCAATATGTGTTTGAATGTAAAATAATTACAAAAATTTTCTTAGCCCTGTTTTTTTCAACGTTTCGTAGGCAACAGCAAAGTTCTGTAAACTTCTCCTTTTGATGTTTATGGAACTCCATAGAGTTTCTGTACTCTTCCTTTTGTGTGTTAACCTGATCTTTCGTTGCTCTAACGTTGGGAAAAACTTTGCTAAGGAAATTTTTTTAATTATTTTACATTCAAAAAAACGGCTCTGTGAAATAAGGCCCAGGAAATAAAGCCCCAAAACAAAAACGAAATAAGGCCCCAAATATAGGACTTTATTTCATTATGAAATAACACCATACGAAATAAAGACCCAATTCGACGAAATGAAGCCCCATCCTAAAATGAAATAAGGCCCCAAAATTGGGGCTATACTTCGTTATGGAACAAGTTCTTATGAAATAAAGGAACAATTGAAGAATAATGAAAACTAAATGTGATCTATTAAATTAGATATCAATAAATGAAATGACTACTTTGACTACTTTAAGAAAAACGAAGTATAACTCGTGGCTCTAAATATACATGTTGCTGGAAGTCCAAATTAATTATCTTTTTAATAGGCGGCCTTCGGCCGCTGCTCAGGAATTACAACCCTCAGTTAGTCAAACACCGGCTACGCTGTCTACAGTACTTCTGGATAATTCCTGGATTTTTATGATAAATAGCTCGTGGAATAGGTAACAGAATAGCCTTTCTTTTGATACCCATACTTATAAGTTTTGTATGAAAATAAAAAATTATCACAAGTTTTACAATTAAATGCAAAATTGTAAAATTTGAGTTTTCACTACTTATCAACTATGCCTGAAATAAACTCCAATAAGGCCCCAAACTTAAATATGCCATTTTCTTAAAAGGCTGCTCAAAAATGCACCCCAAAATAAAAGGTCTCAAATCTTAAAACGGAATCGAACCCTAATATTAAGGAAACCAAAATTTATGAAGAATGACCCCACAATAAATAAAAACACCCTTTAATTGCTATTACATTTATTTGTAAACATGAATGAATTAATATCTTCAAGAATTCATTTCCCCTGTACGAAATATTTTTATAAATTTGTAATCCAAATCGTTTGAGCTTAGATGATATAATTATAGTTTTGTAAATCTATCTTAATTTACAAATATGTAATTATAAAGAAAACTTTGTTAGTTCTATTATATCTTGTACCTAAAGTTTAATTTCAATAGAGTCCTATTTAAGTTCAAAGAGTTATTTTCCTACTCCTAAGAGATCTTGTGAAGTGCGTACGTCGCAAAATTTTCCTTCCGACAAAAGGTTAACTCTTGCTTTACAGGTCTTTTGCCGACATTCATATTTTGATATAGTTTTATAAGTGGATTTTTTTCTATATATCATTTTTTGATCGAGGACATAGAGAAGTTCACTGGTCCTTCTTTTACCACGAAATTTTTCACAATTCATTTGTTATTTAATTTTTTATTATGGCCTCACTAACAGCCCTAATCTGGCAAATTAACAAATTGTTAACCAGTATTTTGAATATTTCTATGTATTTGTTGTTTTCAATACAAAATTTAAAGCTCAAAAAACAAAATTTGTTAATGAAATTTTCAGTAACTGAAAAGCAGTTGACAATTTTTAGCAAAATTTTTTATTTTTGATCTTCAAATTTTGTTTTGAAATAAAAAAATTACAACAAACATATAGAAATTTAAAAAATACTAGTAAACAATTTGTTAATTTGCCAGAATAGGGCTGTCAGTGGCAAAAATATCAAAACTTAACATATTTTTAAGAATTTTTTTCAATTGAGAAATTTTTAGTTGATTTTAAATAACAAAAATCGAAAAGTTGTTATAACAACCGTATCCAAGTCTGACCCTCAAAGAGTGTTGAAATTTTTGGTGGCCATTTTACAATGGAATATAAACCTTATTAAAAAAATTAGATAAGGCCACAAATATCGAAATAACACCCCAAATATTCATGCATTTAATTCCTAAAATAATTTTTGGGTCCTTATTTCATTTTACTCTTGGGGCCTTATTTCATTATTAAATAATGCCCCATTTTTTCAAAAATGAAATAAAGCCCCAAAATAGGAAATAACATCCCAATTATTTGTGTTGTTGTTTTGTATGGAATTGTTTGCGGCCTTATTTAATTTGTAGCTTGGGGCCTTATTTCCTGGGGCCTTATTTCATAGAGCCCACAAAAACACTTAATTTCATTATAATTCAAATTTCGAATTTCCTTACAATTTTTTTTAAGTGCCTGAATCTCTTTTGATTTTTAAAGACTCATTTATTAAATGAACATATTATACTTTATTTAAAACTAATGATCTCAGCGCACAAGCGCAACATGTGCCTTTTTATTTTAAAACTAGCTAAAACCCGGAGCTTTGCTGCCACTTTACCTTGTCAAACGCCCATAAAATGTTATCAGTTATCAGAATTCCGAGACTGTGCGACCTATACCCACACAGCTATTCGATATAACAAATTTGGGTTGTATAGGAAGTGCCACGCCCTCTTGATCACCGCTCATAGAATGTAATCAATTAAACTGCATGTGTACATGGAGGTTGAATACCAAATTCCAAAACTGTGCGACATATAACTCCAAAACTATTCGATAGCACAAATTTGGGTTGTATGGGAGGTGCCACTGCCCTTTTCCTTACGTCCATAAAATTTTACCAATGAAACTGCATGTGTAAATTGAGGTCGAATAGTGAATTCCGAGACTGAGTTACCTATAACTCCAAAGCTACTCGATATCGCAAATTTGGGCTAAGTTGGAGGTGTCACGCCCCCCGACAAACTCTATCAGTAATTTTATCAGTAAATCTGCATGCGTAAATTTTAGTCGAATACTGAATTCTGACGCTGTGCGACCTTGAACTCCAAAGCTATTCGATATCACAAGTTTTCGTTGTATGGGAGGTGCCACTCCCCCTTGATCAACGCTCATAAAATGTAATCAATGAAACTGCATGTATACATTGAGGTCGAATACTGAATTCTGACGCTGTGCGACGTCAATGATATTCGATATCGAAAATTTACGATAAATGGGAGGTGCCACGCCCCTTTTTTCAATGAACATAAAATTAAATTAATGAAACTGCATGTGTACATTGAGGTCGAATACTGAATTCCGGCGTTATGCGACCTACAACTCCAAGGCTATTTGATAGCACAAAGTTGGGTTGCATAGGAAGTGCCAATCCCCTTTGCCCTACGCCCATAAAATGTAAGTAATGAAAGTGCATGTATTAATTTAGGTCGAATACCGAATTCATAAGCTGTCAACCTATAACTTCAAAGCAATTCGATATTGCGAATTTGGATTGTAAGAGAAATGTCACGCCTCCCTGTCCAACGCCCATAAAATAAAATCATTGAAACTGCATATGTAAATTGAGGTAAAAAACTTAATTCCAAAACTGTGCGGCCTATAACTTCAAAACTTTTCAATATCGCAAATTTTGGTTACTTGGGAGGTGCCCCTCCTCCTTGTCCAACTCCCATAAAATTTCACCACAGAAACTAAATTGTGGTCTGTCTAAATTGTGGTCGAATACCGAATTTCTAAGCTGTGCGACCCATAACTCTAAAGCTATTCGATAACACAAATTTTGTATATATTTGTGGGAGGTAAAAGGGGGTGTGGCATTTCTTCTTAAACCATCTCGTACTTAAAGCAAAGCCACTTACAAAATTTAAGCTCAATCGGACCAATAGTTTCGAAGTAATTTAATATATTCTTAAAAGTAGGCGTAGATGAAGAGCGACCACGCGCGTTTTATTAAAGTTAATGACAGTTATCATACGAACTTGTTTACTAAATTTTAATTTAATATGACCAAAACCGTCTTAAATATAGCATTTTTATTAATTTGTGGGCGATAAAAGGGGGTGTGGCATAATTTTTTCCTAAACCTTTGCGTAGCAGTTACGAACAAAACCGTAGAAAGAAGTATCCAATTTGGTCCAGTCGTTTCCAAGTTTTAAGCATCCGAACAAATCACGATTCATTTTTATATACACAGATATTGATTTGTGGGCGGTAAAAGTGGGCGTAAAAACATTTATGTATCGTGACTACTTCTTGGAGCACCTACACAGCAAGTATCACTATAAAAATGTGTAGAACTCCAGAATTTCCATAATTGCGAAAAAGTGGGCGTATATGGATTGCGACCACGCCCATTTTTTGTACTGCTACTGACAATAACCATCTGAACAAAATTACTTAATCTTAGTTTATTACGTCCTTTTTTGGTTTGTGGTCGATAGCAAAAATTTGGCTTGTATGGGAGGTACCACGCCCCCTCCCGAAAGTAGCTCCCGAAGGTAGCTGCCGAAAGTAGCCAAATGCACTAAATAAGCAAATTTTAGTCTAATACGATCAAAACCGTGCGAAATATAGCATTTTTGTTGTTTTGCAAGCGGTAAAAAGTGGTACGGCAAAATATTTCCCTTGAGCCATCTCGTAATCGAAACAAATCGACTGCCCAAATTTCAGCTCAATTTAGGTTAAGCCTGGCGCATTTTACTTCACTCGACGCTATCTCCCCGAAAAGTGAGTTTAACTACCGTACAGTTACTGTACAAACTAAGCCAACATTTTAGCTCAATCGACCCAGTAGTCAATTTTAATGATTTCTCAAAAAGTGGGTGTGGCTATATAGCGATGATTCCCTTTTTTAGTACAGTTGCCGAAAGTAAACAAACCAACTACGGTATCACATGTAAGCCGCATACGGCCAAAACTGCTTGAAATATAGCATTTTCACTGATTTGTGGGCGCAAAAAGGGGGGCGTGGAAACCAATTTTTGGTAGTTACTCTCAGTAACTACACAAACCAAAGTACCAAATTTAAGTCTTATATGACCAAAACCGCCTGAAATAAACCATTTTCATTTATTTGTGGGCGGTAAAAGGGGTCGTGGAAACCCATTTTTAGTACTTTTTTCGACAGTAACTGTACATACGAAATTACAAAATTTTTGCCTTATACGACCCAAACCGACTGAAATATAACATTTTTATTGATTTATGGGCGGTAAAAGGGGGTGTGCTAGAATTTTTTTCCTTAACCATCTCGTACCTGAAACAAATCGACTGCCAAAATTTCAGGTCAATCGGTTCAATATTTTTAGAGTCTATAGACATCACACAGACAGACACACATCGTTTTGCTTTTTACATAAATAGATATTGATTTGTGGGCGGTAAAAGTGGGCGTGAAAACATTTATAAATGACAGCCTCCTAGAGCACCTACACAGCAAGTTTTACTATAAAAATGTGTATAACTTCGCAATTGCCATGATTTCGAAAAAGTGGGCGTATATATATTGTGATCAAGCCCATTTTTTGTACAGTTACCGACAGTAACCATCTGAACAAAATTGCTAATTTTTAGCTTTTTACGATCGAAACCGTCTGATATATACACTTTTTTTGGTTTGTGGTCGATAGCGCAAATTTGGCTTGTATGGGAGGTACTACGCCCCCTCGTGCAATCGTTATTAAACCTCACTGGAACGCTCTCAAGATATGGGTTCAGTTTCCCTGAAAATTTCATAACGATCGGCTCAGCGCTTTCGGAGTCTATACGTGATATAGCCACATACCCACATACCCACATACATACATCCATTTTTATAAAGGTATAGAATTTAAACATATCGTTTTTTGTTACAAGGAGTACATTGAAATAAAAAAATTAAATGAAAACATATATTAAATGTGATAAAAATTCATACTTGAATTGAAATTATAATTTATATGTTTTAATAAGACAAATGCACTTAAAATATTTTCTCTTATTTGGGGCGCCACAGTATTATAATTGGTAGAAATCACTTCTACACCTTCAGTTTTAGGTGGTTCTTCTTGGTATTCCGGTTCAACATATTCAAAACCAAAGTGTATGCAGATGTTATGGAGAGCACATGCTACATTTATAATTCGACATGCCTGTACTGGTGAATAACGTAGCCCCCCGAGCACCTAATAGACAACGAAATCTGTTCTTAAGAACATCGATGGTTCTCTCAACTACATTTCTCGTTTTGCTGCGTTTTTTGTTGAATGTCCTTTTGGGGTGCCTTCCCCTGGAGACCGAAATGGTGTTATGAGCCATGGCTCTGAAGGGTATCCTGCGTCGCCTAAGAAATGTACTATAAATTTTGGTTGCATATGAAAATGGACACATATAATCTATTGTGTTTTCGGTGTTACACTGTGTTCTGATATTACCGAGAATGAACAAATTTCTTTCTCCATCCAGAAATTTTTGATGGAAATATGTTCTTCTGCTTATATTCCATATGTGGGAATCGTGGTTGCATCCAGGATATTTAGGATCTACGTACCGAATGCGCAGTTCGTGATCGCAAATCTGAAAAGACAAAGATTTATATTTCTTTGAAAGACTAAAAATGAGTGATATATCAAAAGTGTTCTGAACTTTTTTAAAAAAAATTTCATTGGTAACGGGTGGTTAAATTTTAAGGGCCGGTGTTGATTTTGAATAAAACAAAAATTATTTAGGAAATTATTGTATCAATTATATATGGAACAAAATATCGACCACGGCACACCTCCATCCAAATGGATGGTCCAAATTTTCGATGACGCTGAGGCATAATTGCGGTTCTATGCCGTTAATGTGCCGAATTATCTCATCCTTTAGCTCTTGAATTGTTGCTGGCTTATCGACGTACACCTTTTCTTTCAAATAACCCTAAAGAAATAAGTCCAACGGTGTCAAATCACATAATCTTGGCGGCTAATTGACATCGCCACCACGTGAGATAACACGGCCATTGAATTTGTCGCGCAAAAGAGCCATTGTTTCGTTAGCTGTGTGGCAAGTGCCACCGTCCTGTTGAAACCACATATCGTCCACATCCATATCTTCCCATTCGGGCCATAAAAAGTTCGTTATCATCTCACGATAGCGAACACCATTCACAGTAACTGCCTGACCGGCATCATTTTGGGAAAAATATGGCCCGATGATGCCGCCAGCCCATAAAAAAATTCTTTTTTTAATTTCTTATTCTAAGAGGTCTCCAAATTTCCATAGGATGGTCTCCCAAAAAAAGGATGTCTCCCTCTCCCGCAAGGACAAAGTTATTTTTTGAGAAAAACAGTAAAAAATAAGGATCTATAAATGCTTTAATTTTTGTAAGAAAAACTACACATGTCTTAAAGCAAAAGTAAATATAGACTTTAACAATATCTCGCCAAACAAGATGCCACTTTTGATTTTTACTCACAGTGTCCTGTGTGAAGGATATTCGAATCTTAAGGTACACTCGAAATAGCACAGAACTTTTGATTGTTATCTGATTGTGTTAATTTTAGTGGTATTTATTAAAGTGTTTACGTTTTCCTTATATTTGGTGTATTTAAAATTTGCACATTTTTTGACTATGCATTTACTGTTTTTTGAGAAAAGCATACTTGAACATAATTTTTCAACTTTTTGAAAAAAGTTAATATAAAACCTTATATCTCAGGCATCAGAAGTGGTAAAATAATTTTAGCTTTTTGAATTCTTCAGATATCTCCTTTAAGGTTATTACTTTTTTTAAAAACACATCTAAAAAGCAATTGTTACATCAATTGAGACTCATCGAATGGCAACCTCAGAACTTCAAAATTTTAGTTTAACATTTTGGCAAATGATGAGGTGAGGTGTTTTGACGAAATAATAAATTTCATGCTAAGCAAAAAATTTTTTTTAAAACATCGAAACACAAAAAAGAATCGTGGTCTTAACCTGGTGTTTTAAAAAAATACTTTCAGAAAGTGTTTCGTTCAGAAATATTTTAAGAATCCAAATTCACAAATTATCTTCGGTACCACTTCTGATGCCAAAAATAAATAAAACATTATCTTAATTTTTTTGAAATACTTATAAAATTACATTCAAAATACATTTCTCGAAAACAAGAAAATGCATTTGCGAAAAATATGCAAATGTTTAATTCGCCAAATTTAAAGAAAACGTAAACACTTCAATCAATAACACCAACATTTAGACAATCAGATAACAATCAAAAGTTCTGTGCTATTTCGAGTGTACCTTTAGATTCGAGTATCTCTCACACAGGACAATGAGGGTAAAAATCGAGAGTTGCATTTTGTTTGGCGAGATATTCTTAGTTAAAGTCTGTATTTAATGTTGCTTTAAGATATATGTAGTTTTTCTTACAAAAATCAAAGCATTTATAGATCGTTATATTTTACTATTTTTCTCAAAAAACAACTTTGTCCTTGTGTAAGAGGAAGACATCCATTTTTTTCTCTTTATTTTTTTTTTGTAGATCTTGACCACCATGCAACTTTTGAGACCTCTTAGAATGTGAAATTCGAAAAAATTGTAATTCGATACGCCTTAATGAGCACTGTATTTTTAAAAAATACTATGCATGAGGCAAACTTTTAATGTTTGAATCTTTTAAAAGCGAGCTAACTTTGCAAATTCCTTTTAGGGTTTTCTTACTATACACTATCATCCTCTGTTATCCGACTTCCGTTAGAAAAATGTGTTGCACAGTGTTATCATTCGCCTAAATACGGCAATTCTGCTTATTGACGAATCCAGTGAGGTGAAAATGTGCCTCATCACTAGACAGCGAAATTATATGCAAAATTTATTTTAAGTCTGATTGAAGTCATGTTTTGGATTTATATTGATTTTGACTTCATTAATACATTTATTACTCCATATGTATGATATGCAATTTTTATGCAAAAAATATGCAAAAGCATATGCAAGAAATATGCTGCATATTTTTTGCATATGCAAGAAATATGCTGCATACTTTTTGCTTATGCAGTAATAAAAATGGTCTTAATTCATAATATTTCCAAATTAATTGAAATATCCATAAAGTTTATTAAAAAAAAATGTTAAAAATGTAAAAATTATTTTATTACCTTCATCAGATAATACTAGAAATCTGTAATTCTGAAATTATGTTAACTGCAAACCGCCAGTGGTCGAAATTGGACCTATTCACTGCGACATTCAACCTACACTGACTGCGGCATGAAACTGCTTTCGTTCTCAGATGAGCGTAGAAAAATGTTAAAAAGATAATCTTTTTGTATTTTTCGTTTGCCGCTCAGTGCTAACAAACGACTTTTCATACAAAAATGCGTTGTACTGAGGAAGTCTACATTTTTATCTACATCTATCGCAATAATTTGGATGTCATAATAACGAAAAAATTTTTAATATACTATCCGTGAAGAATATTACCAAAAAAAGCTTTCGTATATCGTATAAAAGTCAACCAATGACTTTTCATACAAAAATACGTTATACTGAGAAAAGCTACAGTTTTTGAGATATCGTCATAATTTTAAGGTCAAAATAACGGATATTTTGCAAAGTTTACTGTTTGTAAGAAATTTTACAAACCCAATATATATTCGCATATGTTACATAAAAATAACAAATTCGCATATGTTACATAAAAATATGGTTATTGTAGGGTATCCGTAAGAGATAGCAAGAAATGTCTGTCTAATATTTTATACATATCAGCAATGTCTAAAACTTCCTCTTACACCGTTTTCTTCCGTCTCTTATAGCTTAGCTCTAATTCTGTTTTGAACAATCATATTTCAGGTCAAAGGTCAGAAAAAGTATTTTGTGCACTCCTTCTCCTTCACTCATTCACTTCATATATATTATCTGTTCAAAATTATGTTCTATAATTTATATAACAATATATTATTAAAACTTTTATTAAGTTGTCGATGGAGACATTTTGACGCTTTTCAGAAAATACTATTTTGTATGCGGAGAAGCTTCTTTCCACATCACATGAAGTCAAGGGTGCATACTTAAATTTAGAAACATGTTCGCCAGCTGTTTTCATATTATCAAATTTTTTAATACAAGTCTATTTTTTCCTTTCTTCAATAAAAAGCATAAAACTGAATATTCAATGGTGGTTTTCATCTTTTTGATTTTTAAATTCTCGCGCAGTTCTTTCATCATTTAAAACATATCCAAGATAACCAGTAAACTTCAAAGAGCAGAGTGCTTTCAGCGGGCGACTATGACAAAAAAAATTTTATTAACAATTTAGATGGGCTGATTTTTTCGCACTCAGAAAATCAAAAATATATTCAACACGTAAAATTTATACAAAAAAAACATTAAAAAAAGTACATTATTAAAAAAACAGTACTTTTGGGTGCATGTCTTAAACAGTACATTTTCCAAAAAAAAACAGTACTGTACGGTTTAAAAAAGCGCATCTGGCATCCCTATTCTACACCCTCTGAAAACGTTCATGTCTATGATAAAAGTTACGACCATACATTTGCGATTAAATGGAATTGCACAAATTTTACATATGTATGTAATATGCAAATATGCAATTTTTTAATTTGCATATGCAATTAATATATGCATATGCATTTTGTATGCAATATGCAAATATGCAAAAATTTTGTTATGTTTTCCCAGATAGAATTTCTCGGGACGCATATCTGTGTCATCGAAATTGTTTTGTGATCATTCAACACCAATATGCAATTTCATATTTTCCACTGAAGATGATTTTCTTCGAAAATTGATCATCCACTGTTGCCATTTCTTGCCACCATTCTGACCATTGACGACGCTTGAAATGGTCAAGAGTAGTGTCCGACCGAATATTCGGTTTCGGTTTTGGTTACGGCCAATTTCGGCCCTTTTTGTGAGTTTCAGTTATACGGCCATATTGAGGCCGAATAGCCCAAACTAGCCGAAACTTTGGGTAAAAACTTCTTGATTCAGTCATTTAATTCAAATATAAAAATATTTACAAGGCATTGTAAAAAACAAAAAATTTTAGTTCGTCTATAATTTGATTTTTTCTCGTGTTAACGTAAAAAATTTTTGTTAATTTTATGAGTTCGATACTATCATTTTCGATTATATCATCTTTATTGCATTTAATATTTAAGTTTTATAGGAACTGAAGCAAAAAAATGATAATTAAACTTCCGTGTGTGGAATAAAGGAAAAGAAAATGAAATATTTCTATTTTTATAATACTAAGCCATTCAAAAAAATAAAAAATACTTTGTTTTGTAGTTCTATAAAAATGTACATTGTAGGTGCATACTATTTTGAGTTTGTACTGAAGTTATAAAGTATGCAATGCTTTTTTTATAAAAAATAAAATAAAAAATTATCTCGTTTATTATTATAGTAAACTTCAATTAATTTATTATAAACTTCAATATTCAAATAATACTTTATTATATTACATTTTTTTCTTTTGTGTATCAGGCCTGTAGCCAGGGGGATAAAGGGGGGCAATGCCCCCAACTGCAAACGTTTGTCCCCCTGGCCAAATCAGACAATGAAAAACTTTAAATGAATAATTAATATGCATTTTGTTGATATATTTGTTTATTGCTTTAAAATTAGTTTAGTTTAAAATAACAAAAAATATACACATTCACCATATTCATGACTTGAATATGTATATGAAATTTGTTTAACAAAACATTTCAGACAAATTGCTACAATTTTTGAAATTTCTACTGGGTCGCCAAAATTTGCTACCAAAAAATAAGATTTGAATTTTAATAATTTTTTAACCTGCATCCATAGGAACTTTCTAGAAATGAAAAGCACGAAAAGCATGAAAAGAATATATAATTCATTGAATACTACAAGTACAATACAATACTAAACTGCAAGTCTTAATTCTAGCAAAAATTTAAAGAAGCAAAAGATTTAAATCAAAACATGCATGTTTGTTCTTAATATATAAATCTGAATAAAAATTTGCATCAATTTGATGCAAACGATGGATGCGGGTTTATTAAATTTTTGAAGTGAAAACTTCTTTAGGCGCGTTGAACGATTTTGGTAGTGGGTAAATCTTTGGTTTGCGTCATCGTATTTTTCCGAGGAACTCTCGTCATCAATACAGACAGCAAAGATAACAAGATAGGAAAATTAGAAAACATAACCTCAAAAAATGTTTGCATGTATTTGTGCACAAAAATGTTAACAATTATCGTCTCTTGTTCTTAATCGGCCGCAAGCTCACAAAAAAATCACTTGGCAACTCCTGAAATTAATGCATATAATCTGTTTGTAAGTATATAAATACTTAAGTTAGGTGCAATTAGATGTTTGCAACCAAAACTTATTATTAATTCGCTTTATATTGGTCTTTATATGCTTTTAAAGTTTGGCTACTTCTTCAGTTGTTGTATTTGTCAACATTTTTTAAAAATTTGTCTTTACTGAAACACCTGCTATGAATGTTGAGATTTAAAAATGGAACGATCTTCTTCTTTTTCTGATTTTTTCTGCTGGAACTTCGTTTGCAAACAAGAAAAAATAATGTATGGATTGAGTGTTTTAACATTTTAATCTCTAAGTTGTGATAAAGGAATATGTTGAACATTCATTTAATTACATGCATGCTCTTATTTTATTAGATATCATCAAACAAAGTTTGACAATTTTCACACCTGTATTTGTCAGTGGCTTTTTATTTTCACCACTGCGGCATTTTATTTTCAGAGTTGTCAACTATCATTGTTTTGTTAATAAATTTTCTCCTAACACGGGGGTTACACGCGACAGTACTGTTAAGACAGTGAAAAATACGTTTTAATTGTCAAACTTTGTGTCTGTGAAAAAGAGTACAGACAGTTGGCAAGACAGTAGACAAAATATTAAAAAATTTCTATTTTATGAAGAAAATTTTTGTTAAAACTACGAGTACGCCAAAGTTCTATTAAATTCTATTAAATTTTCACGTATTCTGTCACTTGATATGCTAAATATCATTCTACTCTCCTAGCTACTGTCCCGCCAACTGTCTACAAAAAACTTAAGACAGTAGAGCAGACAGTAGCAAAAGTTAGTGTGTGTGGGTAAAAATTTGTGAATGTGTTATGACTGTCTTAACAGTACTGTCTCGTGTAACCTCCGTGTAAAGGGTAAGTGTCAAAAGGAAACTTTTCAGTCGTGGTAGGATAGAAAATATCAGGTTGAATAAAATTTGTGTGTGTTGAAATAAATTTGTCTTTTTTGCTGTGTCAAATGGACGATGAAATTTTGACAGTTGCAAATTTTGACGTTTCATATTTCGATCGTGTCTTAGCGCAAATATTTTATATAATTTGCATTTTATTCAATTTGCGACATATTTCATTCGAGTGCTTGTACTTGCAACTAATTTCGTAAACTTGTAATATTGTAAACTTAAAAAACTTAAAGAATAACAAAATAATAAAAAAAAACAACGAAAGTGCTTGAGTTTGTGTGTGCGTGTGTGTGGGCCAACGATCTCCCGGTGCATCAGCAAGTGCAGCAAAGTTAAATTGGCTTTCTTTGCTGGCGAACGTCCTCCAAGTGCCACCACCAGCAAGTGCAGTGCAAAATTTGTTGCTAGCCAACATCCTCCAAGTGCCATCACCAGCAGCACAAACAAGTCCGGCACAAATTTCCTGATTCTTTTGCATGCCAACGTTCTCCAAGAGTCGCAACGAGCAGCACCAGCAAGTGCAGCACAATTTAATTGACTGGTCAACTCTCCAGTATTTCAGAAGTATCATTTCAGCATGTCTCACGCGCAGAGGCAAATTTTTGCCATTATACTCCGGCGTGAATTAAATAAATTGAAAGCGGAGAGTTTGCGCTTCATTTGCTTGTGCTGCTGGTGATGGCACTTGGAGGATGTTGGCTAGCAAGAAATTTGCGCTGCACTTGCTTGTGCTGCTGTTGGTGGCACTTGGAGGACGTTCACCAGCCAATTTAACTTTGCTGCACTTGCTGATGCACCGGGAGATTGTTGGACCACACACACGCACACACAAACTCAAGCACTTTCGTTATTTTTTTGAAGAGAAAACCTCTTTAGGCGCGTTGAACGATTTTGGTAGAGGTTAAATCTTCGGTTTGCGTCATCCTCATCGTCATTTTGCGAGTAACTCTCGTCATCAATACAGACAGCGAGTAGGTTTTTAAATGACGCTCTTGGATCTTGACTGCAAGGCGCTCAGCAAATGTAGCAAGCAACCATCTGCTGGCACATCGTTTTTTTCCCTTCCTTTGCTCCGCTGCGAAACATTGAATGCTATAGCTTTTTCAATGTATATGTAGAGCTGCTGTAGGTTAAAATAAAATAAATTTAAAATTTTTGATATTTGGTTTTTGTTTGACTGGCCGTGAAGTCCCTTTTGATGCCACCACTATAGTACAACTAAACAAGGTAGTGTTAGGGCTGAATGTGTTCTCTTTATTAGTGACCATAACTGTCAAACTCAGCCATTTTGGTATTTTGGCCAATTTTTGCTTTCATATTGCATTCTCATTGGTTGCATATTTTGTATGAAATGTCAACTTCGTTTTGACAGTTTCGGTTACCGGCGTTCTGCTTTAACAGTACCTTGTCTAATTTTGCGATTCCACCACTTGAGATTTTGCTACCAGGCAAACAGAAAGCATAGCAAGCAAAATGCGGTTTATTTTCTGACTCCGATTCGTTCATCCCCTCGAACGTTGCGCAACCGCTGTGAACATTTCCATTCTCACTGCGTTGTTGATGTAGATTTGAAATGTAATTGTTGTTGTACAGTTAGCTGGAATTTTTTTTAGACTTTTTTTAGCTACAGTCGGCATATGACAACTGATTTATTTTAGATAAGAGTTTAAATCAATTTCTGAAATTTTGTATAAATGGCTGAAACTATTTTTTTTAACTAAATGTACTACCATATCAAAAATATATACATATAATTCATATAATTTTTTTTTAAATTATTTCATTTTTGAATTAATTTAAAAATTTAAATCTTTTTTATATCTTTTTATATAATAACACAATATACATGCACACTATATATAGTTTGTGTTGTGTATTTAAATAAGAATATATAAGAAATAGATATAGTATATAAATTATATATAATTTATATATAAATGTACGTAGACAATTTAACCGCCTAGTGTTGTAAATTTAAAACGCAAACCAACGACAATCAAGACACGAAAAGCAATAGAATTTTGTATAAAAAAGGTGTTGCTTCTCGTGTCTTACTTGTCGTTTGTTTGCGTTTTCGATTTACAAAATTAGGCTGTAAGAAATAAAACACTTATGATAAGAAGACTGTAGTAATTCAATTACAACTGTAAATATAAATTTATTTTGCAGGTTTTTTGTGTAAGTGTTTTTATGTACATATATATATATATAAAGCGTTATAAAAATACTTCGATTGTCATATGCCGACTGTAGCAACCAAATAACATCTACAAAAAAATTAAAGCTAACTGCACAACAACAATTACCAAGCAAATCTACAACAAAAACGCAGAGAGAATGACATGAGCACAGCGATTGTGCAGCGTTAGAGGGGATGAACCGAATTGGCGGCGAAAAATAAATAGCACTTTGCTTGCTATTTTTTCTGTTTGCCTGCTAGCAAGATCTAAAGTGGAGGCATTAAAAAAGACTTCACGACAGTCAAACAAAATACAAATATGAAAAATTGAAATTTGATTTTATTTCAGCAGTTAGCTCTTAAGTCTCTTTTAATGCCTGCCTTCACTTGAGATCTTGCTAGCAGGCAAACAGAAAATATAGCATGCAAAGTACTGTATATTTTACGCCGCCAATTCGGTTCATCCGCTCTAAAGCTGCGCAACCGCTGGGATCTTGTCATTCTCTTTGCGTTGTTGTTGTAAATTTGCTAAGTAGTCATTGTTGTACAGTAAGCTTTAATTTTTTGTAGATGTTTATTTGTAGCTACAGTCAGCATATGACATCGAACTAATTTAGAAAACAGTTTATACATATGAATTAAAGAGTATATACATACTTATATATACATACATATATATACATATATACATACATATGTAGTTCATATATATGAACAATTCAAATCATTGAGGAAATTTAAAGAGTATTTATGTATATTTATATAATAACAATTACGTAATAAACCTGCAAAATAATTAATATTTTCAGTAGTAATCGGATAACTAAAGTCTGCTTATCCTAAGCATTCTATTTTTTAAAATGTTTTGCATCAATTTCTTATATAAATTATATATAATTTATATAAATTATATATAATTTATTAAATTTATATAAATTATATATAATTTATATGCTATAGATATTTCTTAATTTTATAATATTCTATTTTTAATACACAACGCAATATAGAAATGGTGAACATGTATATTGTGTTAGTGTCATGATATAAATATATATAAATAAGCTTTATTTTTTTATATTAATTCAAAAATGAAATAATTTAAATAAATTACTTAAATTATATTATTGATATGGTAATACTTTTGCTTAAAAGAAATAGTTTAAGTAATATATAAAAAAATTAATAAATTGCTATAAGCTCTTAACAAAAATAGTTCTAATTTCATAAGCCGACTGTAGCTACACAATTAGAATTTACAGCGTCTACAAAAAATTTCCAGCTAAGTGCGCCAACAACAATTACCAAGGAAATCTACAAACAAGGACGCACAGAGAAGAACAAGATCATGGCGGAACTTTCGCACAATCCTACATGTCCATCCGACCTGCCAAATCCATCCTACATGTAGGATAGTCCGAAACCCTATATTAGCATGAAAATTCTTATATAGCAGTAAGGCGGTCGTGGCAGGACAACGTCTTCCAGAGAATACTAATATTTTAAATATAGGTTTTCGCTTCTGTCGGCAGTCCCCTCACTGCTATGCTTTTTTTTATTTGTTTTACTTATACCCTGTTTAGGTAAAACGAAGCCTTCGTGACAAGCTTCGTTCGTTTTCCGACGTGATCGTCCTAAATTGGGTCTTTGTAATTTTTTCTTGCGTCGTCGTCCAACATTACGTTGCTTACGTTTTTGAAATACTCCAACGTCAGTACTTGTCAAAAACATTATTGCCAGATTGTAAAAGTTCAGCATTTAGCGTAAAACTGACAAAAATCTTGAAAATTGTATACATATTACTAGCATTTTTTAATAGGTGGCAATACATTTGCATCAGCTGTTTTGGCTATTGAATTGTTGACTTTTAGTAGAAATGAAACTGTTTTTTAATTGATTGTGATAGCTTCTGTTCTTAAATAGATTGTGTGTACTTCTTTGAGGAGGACCGTAGAAGTTTACTTTAGCAGATGGGCGTTCCATTTTTCATCTGCTTTTGCTTTACTAGCTCCAAATCTGTTAATAGCATCTTCCATTTTCAGAACGATAATAATTTTGCTCTCGTCAAATTGTGACGTCTCGTTCGGATTTTTTTGCTTACAAAGACCCAACTTTATACTGAGGTTACGTCTTCATTCGTTACTGAGTCAGCTGTGTTCGTTTGTGTCTGACATTCTTCATACATGGATCGAAAACAGCTGATTGCCGCCTGTTGGACGATGCTTTCGTGAAATAGACGCATCGTTTGTTTTACCTAAACAGGGCATTAAAAAATGTCTTATACATATGTTAGCTCTTTTCGCTAATCTTTCTTATATTTCTAGCCAATTTAAATAAATCTTGTATTTTTACCTTCATTTTATTACAAAGTCCTGAGTTAATTTTTATATTATTTTTTTATGTATTAATCTCATATATAAAAAGATCTACATATCAATGTAAATATTATAAAATTAATTGTTTTTTAATAAATATGTGTAATGTAATCATTTCACACGTTAAAAAAAAATGTTTTTTTTTATTTAAATGAAAAAAACAAAAACTTGCCCCCCCCCCAAGACTCATTCCTGCCCCCTCTGTCTTCTTGGTCTGACTACAGGCCTGAAGTGTATGAAAGTATTTTTGTTTCCTTTTAATAAAAACAATTATTTGTAAAAACTTAAATTTTCATATTAATAACCAGTTTCGGTTTCGGCCGAATATTATAAAATGGCCGAATATTCGGTTTCGGTCGGACACTAGTCAAGAGGCTTTAGTTCTTGAGTCAATTGCACCTTGTAAGCGTGTAAATGCAAGTTTTTATGCATAATTTTCATCAACGACGAGCGTGAGAGGTGCAATTGTTGGGCATGACAACGAGTTGAGGCTCTTCTTGAGCCACACT
This sequence comes from Dichetophora obliterata, assembly GCA_963920525.1. Taxonomy (NCBI): domain Eukaryota; kingdom Metazoa; phylum Arthropoda; class Insecta; order Diptera; family Sciomyzidae; genus Dichetophora; species Dichetophora obliterata. Next base: position 155,265,935 of record OY986436.1, on the reverse strand, counting down.
ATCGCGAACAGCAGCAATATTTTCTGCATTACGAGCTGTACGAGCATGCACTGGTGTTTTCACACCTCCTACAGACCCGGTTTGCTCAAATTTTTGCACGATTTTTCCGATTGTACGCACATTTGGTCGATTAAATTGACCGAAAAAATCACGAAGTGCACGATATGTATTTTGATTTGTACGTCCATTTTCATAATAAGCCTGAATAACTTTTACGCGTTGCTCGATTGCGTATCTTTCGATGGTTCAAATTGAATTAGTCTGAAATTGAGAAATGTCAAATGAAATGCAGAAAAAACTTGACGTTTAGGTGTGGTTCACATTCAACATCGGCCCTTAAAATTAAACCACCCTATTTATATAGGGTATCATCATACTTTTTACCGAGAATGCACCTGCAATTGGTGTAAATTCAGCCAAATTTAAAGTTCTAATTTTTAACATTAAGTTTATGTTTTAGTTTTATTTGAAATATTGTTCAACATTGTAATTTATGAATATTAATTACTATTTGATTATTTGTAAATTAAGCATTACAAATGCTGAAAAAGTAACTACAAGACTTTTTTGAGTGTTTATCCTATTCTACTACTAGTTTTTCCTCTATAGTGTTTAAATGCAGAAATAAAATTTCAGATAGTTCTCTTGTGAATGGGAGGAAGTTGTTGTAGTGTTATTATTGATTTTTTTGTTTGTCAAAAAGGTTTCAAAAATTTAATTGAAGAATTTTGATAATATACCCTTATCTTAAAGTTTAATTAAAAAATATTTTAAAACTTACCAGCATAACGTTAAGATTATAAAATCCTTTGCGGTTAAAGTACAAAAACTTTTCCTTTGTTGATGCAATTAGCTTTACATGTGCTCCATCAACACACGGTATTACTCCTGGAAATCTGCATTTGGAAAGCTTTACGCTTTTCGTATTCTGTCATTTAAATTTTAATCCATTCAGAGCATAGTTTTTCCCCTAAAATCTTTAAAACTTTTGATAAACTTTTTGACACAGCCAGTTGTGCCATCTCCACGTCATGATCTTTCCCAACTTCATGTTGGTAGCCACCTTCTGCTAAAAACCTCACTCAGTAATGCCATTAACTGCGATATAGGTGTTAATGCTGAACAGTTACGACTAACAGGAAGCTCATCTTCCAAAATGCTTAAAACAAGCCTGACTGCAGGTTTATTTAAGCGAACATTTTTTAAACCATTAATTTGGCATTGAACTAAAATATTTGGGCAGGCCTTAAAGTTTTGTTTTCTACAGAACAGAATGCTTTCGCCCTCAACTGGCAGGCACATGAACTCTATTAAAACAAGCATTGTATTGGCATCCAATTGAAATTGTCTAGCAGCTTAAAAATGTTTTGCTTTCTAGACAACAGAACTATCTCGTCTTATACTCGGAGGCGCTATTATTCTGTCTAACTCTTCTGAGCTCTAACTTTTTACTGGTTTTAACTTGAAATTTTTGAAAACCTTTTCACATTTAACATGTGAACTTGACTGAAAGTTTGCAAAAATAAACATTATTTAAAACTTTATAAAGGCAAAGGTGTTTTATTCGTTTTCAAGCATATTTAGTGGAACACTAATAATCATATTTGGTAGAACACAAAACATAAGAAATATCATTTACATGTAATGCAAAATTAATTTTTTAATACATTGTGGCAAAATTTACTATATTTCAGAAGATCCAATATACTGGTGTACAAAAGTGACTTCAATATTTGATACGGCCGTCGGTTTTGAATAATTTTTAAGGAATTTGCTAATTACTACATAAAAATCTAGTTAATTGTATAAGTTAAATAGAGTGCTGCTTCGTCAAAATACCACATGAATGATAAATTCCTGGGGTCATCATGAATTCATTGCTTGCGATACAGTTCGCCATCGTAAATGTCTTCTAGCCTGTCAACATCTTTTTCTTTAATTATGTTTCTGTTTAACATAATTTAACATAATCGTTGTTGTTCACAAAAAAATAAAGTTTTGAAAAAAATATTTACTCCAAGTTTCTTCTTACATTTTCATTTCTGAAACCAATGCGAAAGTGCTAAGAAATGCTTGCCCGACTTTCGTTGTGAGCCACTGTATGTATTTAAAAACTTTTTTGTAGCAAACAAAAGATCTTTTTTTCCGTTTACAAAAGGTCACGGAGCCGTGCCGAAATTGGTTAAAAAAATAATTGTATCCCAAACTTTTTTTTTTATCCATTCGCAAGTTTTTATCGCTAATCAAACTGAATCAGTTCCTATAGTTATGCTGTAATAGGAAAATTTTGTGAGAAATGCTATAAAAAACCTCGAGGAATACAATTTTGATATTGAAATTCTCAGAAGGCGCTGGATGGCGCGCTCTATTTTTTTTTAAAACATTTCTTACTATCATTATTTGTAATGTAAGGTACATTGATCCTGGCCAACCCTGGCCATTTTTTTATTTTTCAAATTTAATAATTTTTTTTAATTTTTAATTTTTATTCCTTATCGCAATAACGGGATAACAAAAAAACTTAAAAACAAAATATCTGGTTTAAAAGTCTAGAGTATACCCTTTCATAAAATATAAGGATCTGTTCAATCAAGCAGTTTAACAAAATGTTATAGGACTTTTAAAAAAAAGACTATATTTTTTTTATATTACAAAATATCAAAGCCTCTTAGGCTTTACAAAAGCAAAAGTACGCACTTAAAAATAAAAAACTGCCCAATTCAAATAGCCCAAATATATTTCTATCGAAATGTATCAAAATATTATAATAATTTGCAAGTTCCACTTTTTTCTGGATGTCCAACCCTTTGTATGGGATCGCCCCACCGTGCGCCGTACACTCAATAGCGGAATTTGTTTTTATGAAATTTTTTTAAAGACATAAGTGGAGATGGGCGTTTCAGGGCATATGGATGGAATCAATCAATTCCAGCAAAATGCTTAACCCATTCTCTGCCGTTGGTCGCTTTTTCGACCAAGAAATTTCACCTTATTTCAAAAAATTCTATCTTACCTTCTGCGCTAGTTATCGCGATGGGCAAGGTGTCAAAATAAACCTTGATTCACTGACTTTCAAAGTATTCAGAAGTCGCCAAAATTGGCTCGTTTGCACCTGGTGCATACCTTAATTTAAAAGACCACTTTTTTGGACGTTTTTGCATTAAATTATAATTAATATTGAAATTAATAAAATTAAATATCGAATGATGAGGAATTCATGCAAAAGGTTTAAAATTTACAAAACATGCATCGGCTGGCCATTTACTGTACATTGATTATATACCAGGTGCCCACCAAAGTGAGTGGTCGAAAAATCGACCATTAGCCGGAAACGATATATTATCCCGAGAAACAATTTCATATTTTGTGTCAATAAAATATCTAAAATATATCCGGTGCCCGTGTCGGTAAATGTCCAACCTCTGCACCGAAAGGAAGTGCAGAACACTGCAAGTCGGGCAGGCGCAATGTACGAACGAAGACAGATTCGGGCACTCTTCAGTTCATTGTGTCCAAATATAGTCGCTCTTTTTTGAACACTTTATTGACATAATACAGACTTACTACGGTACTATTTCAGGTTACTTTCGGATTACTTGTTGGGTATGTTTCGGGTACATTATAGTTAAGACTCAGGCCAGTTTCGATACATATCAGCTACTTTATTGACACAATATTTACATTTTTTCTCGGGTCCTGATCTCTGAAGCTCGTTTGCATTCGGCTTAATATCAATGTGCGATTAATTTTTTTTTTCATAAACTTCGCAGTTTTTCGTTACTACTCGTAGCTTTTAAAAATAAAATTGAGTCCGATACTCTGGATTTTTGTGCCTCAGTAGTTTGATAAGGACACAAATTGTTTCTCGGGTATATGTGTCATTTCAGTTGTCATTGAGCGTTTTGTGACATTTCACATGTGAAACTGCAGTTTGTTTTTTGATATCAACGCAGAAACAAGTGGTTCGGAAAAAAGGTATTAAATTTGCATATTTTTGTCGATTACTTTACTTTTGTTCTAGTGTTTTGTACTGTAAGTGATATTTGTGCATGATTTTTGTGCATTTCGTCAAATTTGGGTGCAATCTATTTCGATATTTCAGAGCTACCAGCTGACCATTTGTTGTTGGTTTTAATGTCAGATAACTCATGTGTAAGGACCCTTCATGTTTATGTCATATACTTCAAGGAGAACGACATTCTCCAGCACGTAAATTTTATAGTTTTTTCTGTGTGTATTAATCACGATGCCACAGGAGTCCACTTACACTGAGGAGCTGTAACATGCTGTAACACTTCTCATTTTAGCAACCGTTATCTTCTTCAAATAATAACGAATTACAGATTTTTTATTTTATAATGTGATTAGTACACTTGTACTCTTTCTTCCAAACAGGTTTGAAGTTAATCTAACCACAACAAAAAAAAAATAGCATATAAAAATGTTAAAAAAGACAAATCTTACAGATTTGCACTCACTTTCAATTTTGCATTGTACTGTTATCTGTTGCTTATTTTGAAGGTTAATAGCCTTTTCTTGATTGCAATGTATTTATTAAGTGATAATATAAGCAAGTGGTATGATCAATATTGAAAATGAATCAAATAATAAACTTATTGCGGAAGGGGGAATCAGTTATGAATTTTCCATATAAGCCACATGACAGTGCAACGCATAAGGAAAAATATAGTGAAAAGTGTTCCTAAGAACAAAGGAGGAGACCAAGAAAAATAAGCCACCGTGATGCCCGCCATCTTGCAAACTTGGTGACCAGCAATGATGCAGTCACTCCTGCAGCAGCGCTGAAAATTTTAAACATCAGTGCTAGTCAGTGGACAGCTCGGCGAAGCATTACGAAATTGGGCGTTAAAGCAGCAGAGAAGAAAAAAAACCAATGCTGACCAAAAGACATGTGCGGTTAAGGCAGGATTTTGCTGCAGCGCTCGAACATTGGACAGTTGCAGATTGGGATATGATGAGTCTTTTAACTGACATTGTGAAGCAATATTTTTTATTCGTTGTTATTTTAAGTTTTAGATTATTTGGTCTGATGAGACTAAAATCAACCATTTCCAATCAGATGGTTGTGCGTGGTATTGGACCAAAGACCCAAATACAACCCAACCATATCATATAAAGCAAACAATGAAACATGGTGATGAGTCAATAATGGTTTGGGGTTGTATTTCGCAAAATGATGTTGGTCCCTTAATATGCATCGATTGGATTATGCGTAAGGAACAATACCTGTCCATCCTGCAACAAAATCTACCAGGAGTAGTGGAAAGTATGGGTCTTTCTGTTGAAAAAATAATTTTTCAGCAAGATAATGATCCAAAGCACACTGCACATGTTGTCAAAGACTGGATACAAAAACAGAAATTTTCTAATTTAAAATGGCCTCTACAATCTCCGGACATGAATCCGAATTTGTGGAGTCACGTCAAATCACAGCTTGCTAAGTATCTCAGTCTGCCCAAAGGAGTAAATGAGCTATGGGAGTGAACTAAGGATGTTTGGGAGGCTATACAATCAAAATTTGTGAGGAGGTATACATCCAGTATGCCCAATCGTATCCAGGAACTCAAAAAAGCAAAAAGATACTGGACATATTATTAATCATATTTTTTGACACGAAAATTGTTAAAAAAACATTAAATAAGAAATTAGTGCAAAACTGTAACATTTGCCTCTTTTACATTTTTGTCTGCTGTTTTTTTCGTTGTTGTTAGAAAAGTTTGAAACCGGTTTAGGAGAAAGAGTACAAGTGCACCAACAAAATTATAAAATAAAAATATGTAATTCGTTATAATTTGGAGAACGGTTGCTGAAATGAGAAGTGTTACACCATGTTACAGTATTGCTCCTCAGTGTATACAATTCAAAAATGATTAAATTTTTAAAGAATAAGTTCGGTGTTAACAATGTGAAAAAATTTACTATTTCTCTGACGGAGCTGGCTCCCAATATAAAAATAAATATAATTTTATAAATTTATTGCACCATGAAGAGGATTTCGGTATAAAAGCAGAATGGCATTTTTTTGCAACAGCGCACGGGATGAGAGCTTGAGAAGGTATTGGTGGATGTGTTAAAAGAAAAGCATACCCAAATCACCAATACGAGAAAACTCTTTGCATGGGCACAATAATCTTTTCACAAAATTCATTTTGATTTTTCTTCATCAAATGAATACAATGAACACAAAAAAACATTAGAATCACGCTTTACCAAAGCAAAATCAGTAAAAGGGACCCGCCAATTTCACTATTACAATCCATCAGATAACAATAGTTTGAATTGTAAGATTTTTTCTGATGATCCAAACAATATTGTACGAAAAGTCAGTTTGTATACAATAAATAAAATACAAAAAAAAAATACCGTAACATTTCTTAAAAGCAATTAACAATCATGTATACACAAATTAAGTAAGTACACACGCTTGATCGTGCTCATGTGCCTCGCACTGTAGTATGACTTACGCTTATTTGACGGCACTAAAACTTTTCGTAACTAAAACTCGTAACTTTTTTGTGTATGAATTGTACTGAAATTTTTTGGAAAAATGTTGAGCAGATTTTAGGGAACAATATTGTAAACCAAATCTAGTTTCTATCTAGTGGAGAAGTTGGTTAAATTTAAATTTGTTTATTAAAATATATATTATATATAAATATTTTTTAAAATTTTAATGAAAACTTTATTTCATCCAAATTGTGAATTATTTCTTGTTCTACCACCAAAATTTCATTAACTTTCACTTAATAGTTAATGAGATATCGAAACTTAAAAAAAAAGTTACATAAAAACTACTTTGCTTATAATTTTTAAAAAACTAAAATTTTAAAAAAAATGTGTGACACTCACTTTAATTAGTTATTTTTCAAAGTTCCATAAAAAACAGGTAAAGTTAAAATTTGGCTTATAACTATTCATAATTGTTTCGTTGAAAATTTTTTTTTATTATTTTTATGCAAACCATTATATGATAAATTATGATACAGATTTTTCCTTTCAAAGATTTTTTAAAGTTTTATATATTAAATTTAACTAGAAACACATATACGTGTAATTCAGGACCGTAAAAATCGAAAATTGAAAAAATCAGCTAGTGATGTTTTCCTTTTCAAACTGAAAATGTTGTTGTTGTTTCTTTGGAAAAAATTCGTTAACCCATCTTTTATCGACAATTTTTTTGTTTTTATTAATTTTAAAACGTCTATTTTGCTTGACTAAATAAGGCCCTCTTTATGGGCACCATTCGTTTTTCTTTCGATAAGTATTGGGCCTAAAACCAATTTAATTTCCACCTTTTAGTGGAAATGCTCATATATAAGGTCTTGTTTTTTAAACAAAAATAAGTAATACTATATGTTACATAATTGTTTATGAGATAATGTTTTCTTTTTATAAGATAAGAAGCACAAGAAAAAAATAATAATACCGAACACAGTTCATATTTTGGCATTACTTCATTTACTATTTCCGTAAAAATAAATCCCACATTTTTCTTTATAACATGGCGTTTTTGGTAAAACGAAGAGTAGTCATAAGTCAGAAAATTGGCGTTCAAGTCGTAAACTAGAGTCTAGAATAGAAAATTAAGAAAACTAGATAATAAATATTTAAGTGAATGCAGATAATTCCATGACTAAATCTTAACAAAAGTATGTAACTATAATCAACAAGTTGAAAGCCTATGTCCAGGGGCGTACCGAGGCCATTTTGATAGGGGGGCTATCAATGTATTTCGGCCGACTGGATACCCTTAAGTCCCGACTTTTTTTATATACAACATAGTTGAATTATATAGTTACACATCCGTTCGGTCAGTAAAAATAAATCTTAAGGTGTCTTTTTCATTTGAACGGCTAAAAAAAACACTTTGTAACTATTTCTACTAAAAACTTTTTTAATGATGAAAAAAAAATTTGTGTACATCAAAATACATATAATTAAGTATGTTTTGATTTTTTTCTTGTTTGGCCTTTTATCTGCTTTCTTAAGCTTATCGCAATTTGAACATCATTTTTCGAATCCAATAAGGTGACAACGATTTCTCAGATTTTAAAACAGGTAACTGAAAATTTTTTAGTTCATCTAAACATAATCAGCCAACTTAACCTCATACCTGTTTTTGGCGCCATTTTCAAAATGACCCAATTTTTTACATTTCTAACGCTTTAAAAATTCGAGTTTTAGGTTTTAATAGGTAATTGTAGGTAATATTCTTAGAAATTTTACAATAATAAATATAATGCAAAATAATTTCAGTTCAAAAGGACTTTTTCGTTAATCTTTGGTACGGTTTTAAGAAATCCTGAAATTTTTAACCCACATATAGTAACACTTTTCAATCTTTCGATCTTTTTTAAGTTATTATCATTTTTTTTTTAAATTCATATTTTATATGTGTTAAAAAATAAACAGGGCTTTCAATTTCTTTAAGATTTTTTTTTAAATTAATTAAAAAAATAGTGCTTACAGAATAAAAAATACAAACTTAATTTTTAAGTATAACATTTAAATATTAATTCTTTTTTTTCTGAGGTAGCCCATTGCTGCGCAATATTATCTAAGTTAATGAGATCAACTATATCCTTTTGCGATGAAAATTTTAATAAGTCATTAAGACGTGAGTCACTTTGCGTGGTTCTTAAAAATTTTTAACTAATTTTATTTTGCTGAGCATTCTTTCGTTTCCTGAAACAGTAACAGGCACTGAGCACAGCAATTTTTTATTGCATTCTGAAACATTAGCTGTACCAGATAGAGTTTGTACGCCTTCTCATAGATCATGGAATACTTCAAATTCCGCTTTCAATAGAAGTGAATCCAACTAAAAAATTTTTGGTAACATTTTTATTGATTTTAGAATTCGCATTTGAGTCAAGTTAGTATAAGATAGAATAGGATTAAAGAGTTCATTCAGAGGCTTTATTGTTTCTAAGCAACTATTTAATTCATCTCGCATCAGTGAGGTTATCTTATCCTATACAAGTTTAAATTATCTTCTATAAAAACAGTTCATCGAAAAATAAGCCGCGTTGGCATTGTTATCATCGAAACGTTTCGGCGCAAGACGACGGCGATTTCGAATTCCTTTTCAGCATCAACATTAAAAGATTTTAGCAATGCAATAGAACTACTAATTAGGTTATCCGTACCTTCAGAGTCCGAATTTATTTTTTCTAATGATTTAAGGGTACAAGAAATAAATTTCATAGAATTTAAAATATTCAGTTCAACGGCTTCAAGAGATTCAGTCAGGAGTTTCATATTTACTTGCACATTTTTCATATAAGCAAGACTTATAATAAAGTAAACAGAAATGAGTTGGTTTGATAGCGAATATGCAGCATTTCGAGTCCACTTGTCAATTTTTTTAGAGCTTTGGGAAATTTCGTTTAAAACATCAGCAATGACATAAAGCTGCTTTAGGTCAAAGTTAGAACAATTAATTGTTCTAACGAATCTTTCCAAAGGAACAACAACAACAACGTTTTTTCGATATGATTTTATTGCAAATTCGGCCCTACTAAAGGCTTCATCAGAAATCTTTGTGATACCCGTGACAGCGCGCACTAGCGCACTGCACCACAGAGGCGATGAGATTTTAAATGTCAATTTTTTCAGTTTTTCTCCCATTTCATATTTTCACATTTGTTGTTGTATTTTTAGTCTTTAGTTTTTATGCTTATGTTACTATTATGGAGTCGTCCAACAGTCTGCTGGAAGTCTTCCACAACAAAGCGTGGTTATTGAAGTTGTTTTTAGATTTTTGCTGATATATTTTCAGCTTGTTTCTGTTTGGTCGTGCTCTACAATTTGATTAAAGTTTTTTCTAAATGACCTTTTTATTTATTATGTTGATTTTATCAAGTATGATTTAAACTATCAAACATTTAGAATTTGTATTTAAATCATATAAAATCAACATAATAAAAAACAACGTCATTTCTAAAAGACTTTAATTGTATTTCAATTTAAATGTTAAGTCTATGAAATTAAAGATTTTACATCAAAGTTCTTGAGCTAAAAAAATTTCTTTAAATATGTTGGCCGATTTCAATTGCTAAATTTTTTATTACAAATGTTTGGTATTTCAATCTTAGAAAGTTCTACTAAAATGAATTAATTAGGTTTTAAAAAGGGCAATATGTGGGGCGACTTAGTAAGCCTTTGTTCGTTTGGGCTTGTTTTATTCCACTTATTTTTCCACTTTTTGACAATGTATTTGTATCAGGGACTGTTATCATTAAGCTATATCCAAAAATTTAAGCATTTATCATTATTTTATGATTTTCAAGTTTTTGCTCAGATATAAAAATAGTAATCTGGTTTTATCTTTTAAATCTTTTTTCAATTTTATGATTTTCAAGTTTTTGCTCAGATATAAAAATAGTAATCTGGTTTTATCTTTTAAATCTTAAATAAAAATCATTAATATTTTTTTGGTTAAATAAAAATATCATTTTCGGTTTTTATTTTTGGTCAAGGACACGGTTGCACAATTGGACTAAATATGGTCCATTTTTTCTATTTGGTCCGCTGCTCTCTTTTCATTGCTATGTATTGCTATTTCCGTACTTTTTTAACAAAATTTATACAACGTTTCTGAACTTTTTCTGCATTTTGTAACAAAGGAACACTGGATTCGTTTATAACGACTTAACATAAGTTGGCCGACTGAAGTTTGTTTAAGGTACGACTTAAAGTGAATTTGCCGACTAAGGATAGTTTAAGGTACGACTTAAAATGAGATGGCCGACTGAAGTTCTTTTAAGGTACGACTGAAAGTGAACTGGCCGAATGAAGATAGTTTTGGGTATGAATTAAAATGAAATAGCTGATTAAAGTTGGTTTTTGTTATGAAAATGGCAAAGAAGGTACGACTGACTTTGATGCGTTCATAATTATTGTTTATAAAAATCAATATTTTAAAAAATTTTAGTAAAAAATAGCAATTAGGCCGACTCTAAAAAAGTAAGGAGGGTAGTCTACCCCCTTACCCCCGCTAGTTACACCCCTGCCTATGTCCCACTAGTCACTAAGGAAAACGAAAAAAAAAGATAATTACTATATTATTAATATTTTAGATGCTCTATTGGCAGACTTTTTTTCTGAATGAAGATATATTATAATTAAAACATCTGCATGAATTTGATTTTAACAAACTTTTTAGTTTGAACAAGATCTGAGCATTTATACAAATTAAGTTTATTGCGACACTTTATTTTAATAAGGTTTTGAATAGAAAATAATTGCTCTACGCAAGCGGATGAGTGTGGTAACGACAGTACGACTTGAACAATTCTAAAAAATATCGAGTTAGCTTTTAATAGTGCTTATTTTATACCAAAGTTGTGTAATTGAGAAATTTGAACATTTTTTATGCTGATGTATTGAAATAGTGCCGAAATGAAAATAGGCTTGGGCATTTTAGTTCACTAAAAATATCGCTCCTTTTGGTTCAGTTGAGTTTAATGAACTAGTTCGTTCACATACTTCTTTTAGTCAACGAGTATATATCTATAAGAGATTTCACTCGTCGCTCGTTATTTTTTACTCGCCGATATTAGCCATCCATCGACAGGATAGGGTATTTTGATGGGACATTTATTTTATACCCCTTCAAAAGTGCGAATTTGTTTACATTTTGTTTTCTATATTTCGATCATTTTGGCGGCGTGCACAAGGGAGCAAAAAGATTGGTATTTTTTAATGTGCTTGCCTGTTTCTTCTTATTTGAATATCTGAAGAAATATTGCAAATTTTATGAATGAAAATAAAATTTTACAGCTTCTTATTTGCATGTGCATGGTTGCCGAGTTTATTTTGTTTCCAGCTGGACATTTTTGTTGTGATTTTGTTGTAGCTATATTTTGTTTGCTGCTGCAACAAGGATTTTTAGATATTTCATTAGTTGAATAGAAAGACAGAATTCTGATTCGGCTAATGAAATAATTATTGGATAATAAAAAAATGTAGCAATAAAATAGAATTGGTCTAGCAGTATTTAATAAATTTAAAATAAAACAAAGAAATATTGTAGATTTAATTAATGAGAATAAAAGTTATATTTGATACAAATTTTACAGGTTATTATATATATGTATGTGTGTTTTTTTTTCTTCCATCTTCTTTAGTTTGTTTCTAGCTGGACATTTTCCTTGTAGCAATATTTTGCTTGCTGCTTTGGATACACAATCATAATTTTTAAATACTTCATTACACCAATAAAAAGATGAAATTCTGATGATTCGGCTAATGAAATAATTATCAGTTGACTTGAAAAAATTTTTTTAACAAAAATGCTTTTAATAAATAAAATTTACTTGAATTAACAATACACAAACACCAAATTTCTTCAAAATCAAAGAAGAATTAATTGTATAAAGATATGCTCCGGTAGACGTTTCTATATATTCCTGCCACCGCCTTACTGCCATATATGAATTTTCATGCTAATCGGAAAAAAAATTTTGTTTTCACCATTTTGAGCATAGTTGCCCAGCGTAATTCTGAGCGTATAAACTAAATTAAAAAATTTTAGTCTAATACAACTAAAACCTTCCAAAATATAACATTTTTGTTGATTTGTAGACGGTACAAGAGGGTGTGGCAAAATATTTTTCTCTTAAGCCATCTAGAACTCAAAACAAATCGAGTGCCAAAATTTGAGCTTAATTTACTTTGTACCTATCGTTTTAATATTTTAACTGTATTAAATGTAGAACAATATATATTTACGAATTTCGTAATCATTTTTTTTTACTAACACTTTTTACAAATTTTACAAAATTAAATAGTTTTTAATGCTTGTATTAAAATGTATTCCAAGATTTCTAACGATGAAGGTAGTATATTATTTTAAAAAAATTAAGAAAAATAAAAATTAATACAATATATGCATATTAGACCGTCTCACTTTTGCAACGTTTTTCGAAAAGTTTCCGGGACACGTTGATTTCTGATTCTACTCTTAAAAACATGAATTTTGGTATATAACACTTTAATATTAACTAACTGTCGCGCAATCGGCTTAAAGGCATTTTGGCTGAAAATGATATTTTCGAAAAAACAAGAAATTTCTTCTTCAGTATTTTTCATATCACTATGAAACTAATGAACCAATTTTTATCAATTTATACTTATTTAAAAGCTTAAAAAATTTTCCATCTTATGCTATAAGAAACATTGAATTTTGTTCTGTACATTTTTTTAAAAAACTCTGCAAAGTGAAATTTTGATTAAATTTTTTTCGAAAATTTGATAACTTCAACTCACATTACCCCGCTTTACAAGAGCATAAGGAAGAAGTTTTTGATTATGTAAATTTCGTATTTTGAGGAATTTTACTGCAAAAATTTGGATGTATTATTCAAAGATATATGATATGGAATTTTTTCAAAAAAGCAACACAACTGCACAGTGAGTTTTATCTAAAAAAATTCAATTTTATTTTTATTAAACGTAGCTACATAAGAATTTATGTAAATAACCATAATAAACAAAATTATACGACATAAGTTTAAGTTGCGAAGTATTGTACGTTTTCTGTACAAACAAATAACATTAGAATTCAAAACAGTGCATCGTAATACTGATAACATACTAGGGCTATTCACAATCCAGTGCAAATTGTCTTGCACCATATCATTTGCAAAATGGTAAAATATATATTTACTCTACACTAAGAAAATAAAAAGAAATGCATTTACTACGCTATTGCATATATACAACACTAAAATCCATAGCTAAAATTTACTATATATTGCAATACTAAATTGCAAACTGACTGCTGATTATAAAAAAAAGTAAGGGCGAAAAAAACTGATATGGAAGATAAGCGAATAAAAAACCAAATAATTGAGCTTAAAGAATTTTTTCTACATGAAATTGAGTTAAGCGAAATTTCCAAATGAAAATAATTTTGCTTTTCATCAATTGGCTGTGAATTTCACGTTTTACAACAACTGTAGCAAATTATATCAAAAAGGCCGTTCACAATTGATAGAAAATTTTTAAAATTTTTTAAAAAAGCACAAATTTCCAAATCCCTACTAAAAATACAAGCGCATTAAGATCCGTGATTTTGTTAGATTGTTGTTGTTTCGGAGAATGATCAATATCAGATTAATAGCATAAAATCCGTAGTCACAAGGAAGACTGACTAAACTCAAGCTATCGTAAAAAAGCGATACGCCATTTTCTTTATTGCCATTCCTTGGAAGGATGAAGGAAAAAGCTTTTAAACCATAATAGAGTATCACTTATGTCTGCACATATTTCGTTTGTAACGGTTCATATATTTTAATTCAAATATTCATTAAATTCATAATATTCATTTTATTGACTATGAGTTTAGTCATTATTCCTTGTGACCACATAAATAGTCATTTAAATAATTGCATATTACAAAAATTAAGTTGAATGTCTTGCAATTAAAGCTAATACCATATACATATATCTTTTACATACCTACTTATGTAGCTACGTTTAATAAAAATCATATTGAATTTTTTTTTAGAAAAAATTTACTGTGCAGTTGTGTTGCTTTTTTGAAAAAATTCCATATCATATATCTTTGAATAATACATCAAAATTTTTGCAGTAAAATTTCTCAAAATACGAAATTTACATAATCAAAAACTTCTTCCTTATGCTCTTGTAAAGCGGGGTAATGTGAGTTGAAGTTATCAAATTTTCGAAAAAAATTTAATCAAAATTTCACTTTGCAGAGTTTTTTAAAAAAAATTTACAGAACAAAATGCAATGTTTCTTATAGCATAAGATGAAAAATTTTTTAAGCTTTTAAATAAGTATAAATTGATAAAAATTGTTTCATTAGTTTCATAGTGATATGAAAAATACTGAAGAAGAAATTTCTTGTTTTTTCGAAAATATCATTTTTAGCCAAAATGCCTTTAAGCCGATTGCGCGACAGTTAGTTAATATTAAAGTGTTATATACCAAAATTCATGTTTTTAAGAGTAGAATCAGAAATCAACGTGTTCCGGAAACTTTTCGAAAAACGTTGAGAAAGTGAGACGGTCTAATATGCATATATTGTATTAATTTTTTTTTTCTTAATTTTTTTTAAATAATATACTACCTTCATGGTTAGAAATCTTGGAATACATTTTAATACAAGCATTAAAAACTATTTAATTTTGTAAAGTAGATAGAATATGGGGTTTCTGGATCAAGAGGAGCTGAGGAGCCGCTTGCTTGCTTGGTTGCTTTTGAAGCGTGCGTCATAGCTGACGGTAGTTTTTTTGTGGTTTTGACTTCTGTCCGTCGCCCGCCCCATCCCCCGTCCCCCTTCCGTCCGTCCGTCCGTCCGTTTTGCGGTTTTTGATAAGCAGTTGTATAAAATGTAAACATTTTTGTTTTTCAATGTTTGAGAAAATAACAAATTGTCTTCTGCGGTTTTGATAAGAAGTTGTATAAAATGTAAACATTTTTGTTATCTCCGTCCGTCCGTCCGTTTATGGATTTTTGATACCTAGTTGTATAAACTAAAAATTTGTTTAATGCTTGATAAATAAACAAATTGTCTTCTGCAATTTTTGATAAGCAGTTGTATAAAATATGAAAATTTAAGCAATTTCAAATAAAAAGGGGAAATTCAGTCAAGTGTAGTTAGTGTTCTATAAATCAATAAACAATCAAACACGGAATAAGCTACCTTTAAAAATGGATTCATTTAAATGTGACAAGTGTGAGTTAACTTTTAACAAAAAGTTTAATCTAAACCGACACGTGAGAATAAAACATGAAAGTCAACAATCGGAACATTACAAATGTGATATTTGCATGAAGTTTTTTACTCGAACTGATAATTTAGCGAAACATATACGACAAATACATAATTCATCTTCTTCAACACCAAATGCATCAACATTAACAGCATCAGCAGCGGGAGCAGCATCAAATAATGTACCAAAACTTCAGACGATTGTAACAAATACAATTCCAAATGTCTATTGCAGCGCATGCAAGAAAGATATAATTATAAAGAATTGGTCTTACCACATCAGGACTAACGCACATAAAAACAATAGCGGTGAAATAGTAAACGAGCATTTAACTAGAATTTCATCTGTATTTAATGAACGTATAGAATCATTTATATACAAAAATACCAATGAGGGTTTATTGAATGCTGAAGTATTTCTAGATAACGCTAAAAAAATTGTTATACAAGCTCTTCAGGATATGTTACAGAAACACATCAACATTAAATTCAATATAGAATTGTTTTGCGAATACGTAAAAATGTGTGATAATGAGATGACAATTGATGTAAAATCTCATCAAACAAAAATGGTGATGATTCAACAGACCACAAATTTGGATGAGATTTATGTTACAAAATGTCATAGTTTATTTGCAAAGATGTCAGAGTTTCAAGAACGTGACAGCGGTTGGACTCTCAGCAGAATTTTACACTTGGAGATTAATATTAATCAATACAAACCAATAAAAGGTTCTCAATACATACAATTACCGAAAAATTTATTGAACAAACATGCTTGTATAAATATACAAAACAACGATGAATATTGTTTTAAATGGGCAATGATATCAGCCTTGTATCCCATCATTTCTAACACAAATAGATGTTCGAGTTATAATGTAGAAAATATAAGATCCTCTATAATACATTTGGAGAATGGTAAAACTCTCAACTTTGAAGGACTTATCTTTCCGTTGAGAGTCAAAGATGTTAAAATTTTTGAAGAAAATAATCCTGAAACAAGCATCAATGTATTTGGATACGATGAAGAGCTTAAGAGTATAGTTGGACCGTACTATATCACAAAGGAAGAGAAGAGTAGACATATAAATCTACTTCTGCTTCAGAAAAGTGATAAATTTCACTATATTTGGATAAAGAACATTTCAAGGTGAATATTATATTTATATACATATATATAATGTTGAAAGCATTTTTAATAATTTGTTTTGTTTTTTATTTTCAGACTTTTGAAAAATCAAGTGACAAAGCACAAGACACGAATACATTTGTGCAATGTGTGCTTGCAGTTTTTTGAATCCAGCTACAAATTACAACGACACAAACAGGAATGTAACAGAATAGTTACAAAAGTTCCGGATATAGAAAATTGTAAGGTTGCATTTCAAAATTTTAAACATAAGTTAGACGTTCCTTTTGTAGTATATGCGGATTTTGAATGTTTTCTACCATCAGAAAACACTCAAAATTCAGGTTCAATAAGAACAGTTCAGAGCCACATTCCGTGCGCATATAGTTATTATATTAAGTGTAGTTTTAATAGTTCCTTAGATAAGTTTAGAATATATACAGGTGAAGATGCACCTATTAATTTTATTAAAACCTTAGTTAGCGATGCTAAGGAAATTTATAATAATTATTTAAGTAAAATTAAACCAATGAATTTCCTCACACCATTAGAGTTAGATATTCAAAATAAAAACACTAACTGTCATATTTGCGAAAAAAGTTTTAAAGAGGATGAGTATAGAGTAGCAGATCATTGTCATTTAACTGGAAAATATCGCGGACCGGCACATATTGATTGCAATCTAAATTTTAAAATTGCTAAATTCATCCCAATATTTTTCCACAATCTTTCTTCATATGATTGCCATTTATTTATTAAAGAACTTTCAACGGTTCCTGGTAGAATAAACGTAATACCACTAAATAAGGAAATATATGTCTCAGTTTCCAAACATATACATTTCGATGATGATGATGATAGCGTTGAACTAAGGTTTTTAGATTCCTTTAGATTTATGGCTTCTAGTCTATCAAACTTAGTCAATAATTTATCAAACAGAGATTTTTATATTTTACGGTCTACGTTTAACGATGATGTCGAATTCAATCTCTTGAAGCAAAAAGGTATATTTCCTTATGATTATTTTGATTCAAAGGAACGTCTTCAAGAAGAATGTTTACCTCCGAGGGAAAAGTTCTTTAATAAATTAACCAATGAAGAATGTAGTGTTGCCGACTATGAACATGCTCAAGAAGTATGGTCAACTTTTAATTGCACAACACTACATGATTACTTAGAACTTTACCTTAAAACAGATGTTCTACTTCTTACTGATGTTTTCGAAAATTTTAGAAAAGTATGTAAATCAATTTACAATCTTGATCCTTGTCAATATTATACAGCTCCCGGACTATCTTGGGGAGCAATGTTAAAGTACACAAAAATTGAATTAGACCTACTAACAGACATTGACATGATTAAATTCATTCAAAAAGGAATAAGGGGAGGTATTGTGCAATGTTCCAATAGACATGTTAAGGCAAATAATAAATATATGGATGACTTTGATGTTACAAAACCCTCAAATTATCTCATGTATTTAGATGCTAATAATTTGTATGGTTGGGCAATGTCTCAATATTTGCCTGAAGGAAATTTTGAATGGGTTGATGATGTATCAACATTTCAGTTAAATGAGCATGCTAATGATTCTTGTGAAGGATATATTTTAGAAGTTGATTTAGAGATATCTTCTGCAATGCATGATATATATAATGACTTACCGTTTTGTTCAGAAAATAAAAAAAGTCCGATCGGTAAACATCAAAAACTTATAATCGATTTGAATAATAAATCAAATTATATCATTCATTATGTTAACTTACAACAATGTTTACAAAATGGAATAAAACTTAAAAAAATTCACAGAATTTTAAAATTTAAACAATCGCCATGGTTAAAAAAATATATTGATTTGAATACTTTTCATAGAACGCAAGCTAAAAATGATTTTGAAAAGAACTTTTTCAAGTTATTAAATAATGCTGTTTATGGTAAAACCATGGAGAATGTAGATAAGAGGAAAGATGTCAAAATTGTTTGCGAGTGGGAAAATAGAGGAAAAAGATTGGGAGCTAGAAGCTTAATTGCTAAACCAAATTTTCATAGCTCTACAAGATTTACCGAAAATATGGTAGCAATACAACTTAATAGAATACATACCCTATATGATAAACCAATTTATATAGGGTTTGTAGTTCTAGAACTCTCTAAATGGAAAATGTATGATTTTCACTATGATTACATGCTTCCAAAATTTAGAGAGAACTTAAGTTTATGCTATATGGATACTGACTCTTTCATCTATTCAATTAAGACTGAAGACTTCTATAATGACATTAAACCTGACATTCATTTAAAATTTGACACATCCGACTACAAACTCAACAATCCTTATGAGATAGAACGACAAAATAAAAAGGTATTAGGTCTCATGAAAGATGAAAATAATGGAAAAATAATGAGGGAATTCATTGGTTTGAGGGCAAAAATGTATTCTATTAGTGTTGAGGGCGATAATGATATCAAAAAAGCTAAAGGAGTAAAAAAATCAGCTTTGATGTCCCTCAGTATTGATGATTATAGAAAATGTTTATTTAATAAGAAAATTTATTATGATAAAATGTTAACTTTTAGATCTAAGATTCATAAGATATATACACAAGAAATTGAAAAAATTGTATTAAGTTATTTTGATGACAAACGTTATATATTAGAAAATGGTGTTAATACCCTTGCATGGGGACATCATAGATTATTAAATAAAAATGTATTAAAAGCTTGAAAACTTAAAAAATAAAAACAAAATAATTTTATGTTTTAAAGGAAATTTTTATTATTTAAAATGTAATATCTTCAGAAAATATTTTTAATCGTCTAAAAGACAATTCGCAAAAAAATATTGTTGAATCAATTACATAAAAATCGCTATCTATAGTTACTACTTCTACTTTAGTAACTATTTGTTTTTTTATTTTGGTCCATGAAAATAACTTTGGATTCTGATAGTATGCTTCTCAGAATGCCATTTGCATCGTCCATGGTCCTAACATTTTCCTCGCAGAGTTCGTCAATATTTGGTTGAAGCGCCAGAGTAAAGACATCTATGAATCGTGGATGCTCCCAAATGTATTTAAAATGGATGTAGTTCCCAAGATGACAGTCTGTCGTTGTCAACCAAAAAAAAGGTTCCGGGGTGGTGATGCGATAATTTTTTGGATCACAGTAAAAAAGCTCATCGAATTCATCCATGTTGATATTTTCCATTTTTTTAATTATGTGTAAACTGTGCTGTTTTTGGAGAACTTTATATAGCAAAAAGTTTTAATTAAACCCTTTGAGTGCTACTATCAACAAAAACCGCAGAAGGCAATTTGTTATTTTCCCAAGCATTGATGGGAAAAATTTTATGCAACTGCTTATCAAAAACCGCAGAAGACAATTTGTTATTTAATAAAAATTCACTTGTGGAAACAGTTTTAAGATAAGTATTTTATTTTTTATATTATCAATAAGTGAACATACTATGTAATATTATATTTTTGAAATAAAAATTGTAAACATAATTGACCACAAATAACTGTGTTGTATTTTTGTTTTTGTTCATAGTTGTAATATATTGGCGTCTTTAAGTAATTGATGAGTTCTAATGGGGGTTGCAAGTTTCCAAAGCTATCAAAATATTCCTTATAGTTTTTATTTTTATAGTAAGCTACCCAATGAGTACCGGGTCCGTTAACATCATCCAAATTGAGAATACCACATTCTTGAGTATACGGTTTTGTCGGTAAAGAATCTCTCATAAAAATTCCTCTAAAATATTTAAGAAATTTACAATATTTCATTAAATCCACATCGGTTAATGGTCTTTTAGGTAGCTTTCTTAAGAGTTTTTTGACTGAGGTCGTAAAAACAAACCATATCCTTCTTTATAAGGTTTTAGAAATAGACCTTTACCCATAGCTATTGACTCCATATATCTATTGTGACGAGTAGCTTCAGCTAATTGTTCTTTTCCATTTTTTATATCATTTATAGCTTTTGCTACAGCTGATCCTCCAGAAGCTATACCTCCAAGAGCACCTAGTGCTGTTAAAATGGGTATTAGTGGTAAAACTCCACCTATTTTTGGAACTGGGATTACTCGTGGTATATTAACTTGAGATTTTTTTCGTTTAAAACTTGACTGTACAGCTTTATGGGCTATTTTATAAGCATCACTGAATGAATTAGGTTTCTTTTTTATCAACATTTTTACACCCTTTTTAACTGCTAACGAAAAGAGTTTCTCTCGATTCACTTTAGGGTTTTTATACTTTTTGCGCTTGGTTTGCCTTCTTTTCGATTTACTTTTGTCCTTGTTTCTCTTAATGCCCATTCCAAATTTAACTTTTGTTTTCATTGCATTTGTTACGAACCAAGCGTACGCACGTTCTTTCAAATCGCTATCTTTGGATGTAACTCTTTGCCAAGCTTTCTCAGATAAAATATTATCAGCCTGATGCCGTGTGTTTATATGTTTTGATTGTAAATATGCAATATCATGCTCCTTACAAGCCGCATCTAATGGATTAATACCCTTATCACCTCTTTCTAAACGTTTTTGAAGTTTTGTTCCTGGTCCACAAAATTGATATCCCGGCAAATGAAGTTCAACTGGCAATGAATTTATTAAGTTGTTTATGAAACCATATCCTCTTTTTAACTGTTGCCGATGTGTATTATCTTTGTATATTATACCCATTTTCAAAATAAAATTAACATTTGGTTGTGAGTATAAAAAGGGAATGATGATTGTAGTTATATATGATTGATTTATATTCCATTTAATATAGTATTCAAAATGAGGTTAATTAAACAACGTATTCAGCTTAATGTTCATAATGCTGAATTATTTAATGATAGCGATAAAATAAGCAAAATTGTTCACAGTCCTCTTTTACCTAATTCAATACGTGCATTATTTGTTGGACCATCAAATTGTGGTAAAACTAACGTTATGATTAGTCTTATTGTGGATCCAAATGGCTTAAAGTTTAAAAACATATACATATATTCAAAATCTTTATACCAACCAAAATACGAATATTTGAAGAAACTCATTGTGCCAATAAAAGGAATAAATCTCTATACTTTCTCAGAAAATGAAGATGTTATAAGTCCAGATAAAGCTTAACCAAATTCAATTTTCATTTTTGATGATATTATTTGTGACAAACAAAGCACTATACGAAAATATTTTTGTATGGGCCGTCATAAACAAATTGATTGTTTTTATTTGTGCCAAACCTATACAAAAATTCCTAAGCATTTAATACGTGATAATGCTAACATGATTATTATATTCAAACAAGATGAAATGAATTTAAAACATATTTTCAATGATCATGTTATTGGAGACATGGATTTCAGAATGTTTATAAAGATTTGCAATGAATGTTGGAAAGAAAAGTATGGTTTTGCTATGATAAATAAAGATGATACTATAAACAAGGGTCGGTATCGAAAAGGTTTTGATAATTTCATACATATATAAAAATCACATCACCACCTGTTACACCTCAGATCAGTATCAGATATATACCAGATCAGTATCAGATATAAACCAGATTAGTATCAGATTATACCAACCAAAATACGAATATTTGAAGAAACTCATTGCGCTAATAAAAGGAATAAATCTCTATACTTTCTCAGAAAACGTAGATGTTATAAGTCCAGATAAAGCTAAACCAAATTCAATTTTCATTTTTGATGATGTTATTTGTGACAAACAAAGCACTATACGAAAATATTTTTGTATGGGCCGTCATAAACAAATTGATTGTTTTTATTTGTGTCAAACATATACAAAAATTCCTAAGCATTTAATACGTGATTTTGCAAACATGATTATTATACTCAAACAAGATGAAATGAATTTAAAACATATTTTCAATGATCATGTTATTGGAGACATGGATTTCAGAATGTTGGAAAGAAAAGTATGGTTTTGTTGTGATAAATAAAGATGATACTATAAACAAGGGTCGGTATCGAAAAGGTTTTGATAATTTCATACATATATAAAAATCACTTCACCACCTGTTACACCTCAGATCAGTATCAGATATATACCAGATCAGTACCAGATATAAACCAGGTTAGTAACAGATTTTAGAAAGCTCACAGAAACAATAATCATGAAAAATACAATTACGATTACTTATATCATCATCAACTGCTGGACATAATAACCATAATAACGAAATAATATCTATCATTGAAGAGTTGAAAGAAGCTAATATAATTATATAGCTAAAAATGTTCAGGATACAAAATTACTGAAATACCATTGAATGTTATATACTTACCAGTTAATACCAGACAAATAAGCACTCTTGTTCTTAAAGTCGTAGATCAAGGTGGTAACCTCATTAATTTCCGTGGTGAAAAAATATCAATAAGACTACGTTTAAAGATTAATTATTACAATTAAAAAACAACATGAGTGACGTAATTAATGTTCTGTATAGACCATTTATTGACGATAGTATAGTGAAAAAAGATTACCACAGCTATACATCATATTTACAATCATTTAAAAATAATGATGAAATACGTATACCAATACAAAACCAGGACTTGTATGTATTACTAAGTGAGAGTGTTTTGTATATTGAGGGATTTGTATCCAACAGCGATAGTTCTACTTCAAAAACTGTTAAACTCTTAAACAATTGTATAGCATACTTATTTGATGAAATTCGTTATGAGATGAATGGGGTAGAAATTGATCGTACAAGACAATTGGGAGTCGCGTCAGATATGAAAAATTATGTATCGCTTAATAAATTCGAAAGTACAAACCTTCAAAACGCTGGATGGTGTCCATTTGAAAAAAATAATGTTTTACTTAAAACGGGGCATTTTAATTTTTGTGTTCCTTTAAAGACCTTACTTGGATTTGCTGAAGATTTTGATAAATTAATTGTGAATTGTAAACATGAATTGATTCTGATGCGAACTAAAGATGATAAGAATATTATGAGTTCAACTACTATCACCGATAATCTTGTATTAAGCCTCTTGAATATCACATGGAAAGTACCACACATTCAACTTTCAGACGATTACCGATTGAAAATGTTAAAAACAATAAATAGTAAACTACCACTTAATATATCGTTTAGAAGCTGGGATGTTTATCATAATCCTTCTCTTGTAGAAAGTACAAATATTTTATGGAATGTCAAACTAGCAGGTGAAAATGAAAGACCACGATACATAATTTTAGCATTTAGAAACGATAATAAGTTCATACATTGTAACTTATCAGATGTAAAAGTTCATCTTAACTCTGATGTATATCCCTATGACGATCTCAACATTAGATTTGATCATAATCGTTACGCTTTACTCTATGATATGTATCAAAAATTTCAACAAGGATACTATGGACGTTCTCCACAACCACTTTTATCACCAGAAAATTTTGTCAACATTGCACCAATAATTGTTTTAAATGTCTCTCATCAGAATGAGAGTGTAAAAGGAGGACCAATAGATATTAGAATTGAATTAAAATTTCGAGCGAATGTCCCTCCAAGTACATCAGCTTATTGTATGCTTATTCACGAAAAAATGTATGAATATATACCACTCACAAATGTTATTAAAAAAATAATTTAATAAAAAATATATACATGCGTTCTATATAAATAAGAGTTTTGATGACTGCGGCTATTTATTTAACACAATGTTTGCAACTGTTGATGTTCAAGGTTTTAAAATATATGACAATTGGTTAAAATTAAATCATCATAATTTATCATGGAATTACGGAAGTGACTCATTTAAAAAACACCCAAAGATATTTTAAATTTCTATTGAAAAATAAAAAAGTGTTAAGTGAAAAATAAAGGGGACGGAGAAACAAAAATGGATTGAAGAATTTTTAAACAGTGTGTTTTCAATATCGAAGATATTTCACAATGTGATGAAATAAACTTATCAATATTATATAATATGTATCCAATAACATGTCAATGTCAATACCACTACAACAACAACAACAAAACAGGGAAACAACGTCATATAAGATGTGCTTTAAAATCAGCGTTACTTTTAAATGAATACATGTTACATAATAATCTGTATTATAAATAAATAAAACATAATAAAGACTTTTTATATAAAAACAGCCAAACTAGATATTCTTATCATTTTATACTGAAATTTAGTAGCGTGTATATCTCTAAGAATAAAACATAAGATGAAATTAATTCTATTTTTAACATTATTTTTCGTTTTAAGAAATGTGTCTAGTGTACCATTTTGGAAGTTAGAAAATACTTCCATACCTATCATTAATAAAAACTCTAAAAGTATTGAATTTAATTTAACTCTATCTGATAATAATATCTTGACCATTAATATATCATTTTTGTTGTTGAAAGAAACTGAACCGTTAAATTTAAATGATGAAACTCATAATATCTATGAACTACTAAGTACTGAGAAAGGAACAGAATTGTCTACAACAACGGCAACAACAACAGCTGTAGAATTTGAGAGTAAAACTCAAGGAAAACCTTCAAGACTTTTTACTGTGGATGAAGCCATAGAAGCCTTTCGTAAGGATCTAATTACTAAAGAAAATGATATTGGCGGAATTATTGACTCTAAGGAAGCATTTTATCGATATTTTAAACTTGAATATGAAAATATAGATATTCCAATTCGTTGTACTTATATAAGTAGATATGAAGAGAGAAGATTGAGCATTAATTGCTTTGAATATCATGAAATTGAAACAGAAATAATTCTAAGTAATGGTGAAATTCAGAGAATTCGAATTCAAGATCCAAATTATAAACCATTGGATGTCGAAATTATAGATGTAAAAGACTATATACAGACATTATCTATGATCATTACTTAAATAGTTGCAGCCGGGGAAAGATTCAACTCAAAAACATGATCTTAAGAAACCTTTCAATATTTATATTTATTGCTTACGTAATACTACAAATACATCATATTGCATGCTATCAAACTAGAAATTATATATATGAACGAAATGAAAATACTACTACTTTTTACAATGTTGAATATGGAAAACAGGTTAGTTTTGTCATACAGATCCCAAATACTTCTCTTCAAATAAAAGTAAACATAACCCTTCAATTGGAAAATGTTAAATATGATAATATTAATACGACCCCCTCATCTACCACAACATTGAGATATCCATACAGAGAACCTTCTTATGACTCACTCTATCAACAAAATTTAGAACGTTATCATAGACATAGTCCAACTCCAGAAAGGAAATTTTCTGTTCAAGATGCAATTGAGGCTTTCAGGAGAAATCTAATAGAGAAAGAAATGCAAATTGGTGGAATTTATGAAAGTTCAGGAGTTTTTCATCGTCACTTTAATTTAAAATATGAAACATTTGAAATACAAATTAAATGTTCCTACTATAGCAATTATGAATTACGTACACTTAATATCTATTGCTTTGAATATAATGGCACTATAAATCAAAATGATAATGATGACAACACTCGACAAGAATTATACGAACGGTCAAATTATGGTATAAAACCAACAATTATTGATGTTAATGCTTATTATCAAACGTTACATATGAATATACAGTAGTTTGAAAAGAAAATATGTCTACCATCAAGGATATCTATAACTTTTTAAAAAAATTTTCACATATCATACCGGAGGATGAAAAGGATAGACTTGTTAACATTCAAACGAAAATGGAATACAAAAACAGTTTGAGAAAAGTAAATTCTCAATTTGGTGAACATTTTGAAAACTGTCCGTGGTCAGATGATAATTGCAGAGTTGGACCAGACACTTGTGGTTGTTCATCATTTGAACTTATGGCAGATGAGGCGAATAAAATAATTCAACTTTATACAAATATATATAATTTAAACCGTTGTAAAAATTGTACATTAAGTAAATAAAATGAAAAACACAATTTTGTACTTCAAAAAATTATACATTTATTATATATATAACCTAAATCGTTGTAAAAATTGTGAATTAAGTTAATAAAATGAAAAGCAAAATTTTTCAGTTTAAAACATTATAACTTTATTAAATATCTAATAACAAAATTTTTTTCATTACACAGCTTTTATACATTTTTACTTTCTCATTGCACACTTCTATATAGTATACACATTTTGGGATACATGTTTCTTCCAGTTCTTGGCACGGCACTTCACATTTGAATAAGTGTAAGTTGAAGGCAGCCACCCGCTTCACTAAAACTAGTTTTATAAGTAGCGAGTGGGCGTGATCAATACTCAACTCTTCCTTGATATAGTATTCCATCATTTTCTTTAGGATTTTTATTATTGCCTGCACGTCTCGATCATTACTCCATATATCGCTCCAAAACTGTTGATTATTAGTGTTGACAGTTTCAAACACCGACTGTGGTATTACGAGACAATCGTCGATTTGAGGCTCTGTCATTGAATCGATTATATCACGAATAACACTTGTAGACATTGCCGTTTCGTCCCGAATAAAAGACATTTCTAATTTTTCATAATGTCGACAACCGTATTTTATACACAATTTTTATCGTTGTAAAATTATGTTTTTTTTCATTTACAAATATAAAATTAACCGCAAGATAATGATAGCAATGCAAACTAAAAGAGAATTTACTTATAAATAGTTTCAACATTTTAAAAGTTTATCAGTTGTAATTAGAACTGTGGTGATAAACCAAAAATGAATAAGGATGTATTTTGGGGTGTTGATAAGGACATGGATTTTTTGAGTGAACTTCAGACATGTTATAAAAATTTGGATAAAACATTAGAGGACACACAAAATGATATTAGTAAGAATGAAGAAGAGCAACAAAATCATCAAATGCAACCTCAACAACAGCAACATTATTTCGGGAGTGAACTTTTGCAATGTCATGAAGACTTTAATAAAATGTTTGAGGAAACTCATGATGAAGAGAAACCAATTGACGATATCAGGGAACCTGTATTGAAAAAACTAAAGAAATCAATAAAACGCAAAAAAAGTCTTAAAGAACAAGAACAGAAAAAAGATGTTCAACCTGCTAGTTGCAGTAAATTCATTAAACATGACGATTTAAATGTGTTGAATTTATTTAAAGATGATGAATTTACAATTACTATACAAAATCATAAGGAAAAACCATCTTTTGAAATAAATTTTAAAAATAATGTAGAAGTTTGTAGATTGAAAAAAATAATTCAACAATGGTGTAACGATGAAGTGCTGAAGGATGAAACTGTTGACTTGATGCACGTTGCTCCCTCTAAAATGGATATTGGAAGCGATATCGAATGGTTTTCCGAAGACAAATTTCTAAAGCAACTAATGGGGATTATCTATAAATACAAAAAAGTCAGCACTCTGAAGAATATTAAATGTAGTAAAAAATCAATATTTGGATTTGTTCGATTTATTGATAATCAATTTTATATTTATAAGTGTACTGATATTTTACATTTAAAATAAAAACATATCAAATTTATTTTTTATTAAAACTATTTATTTTGTTTAATTTTATTGTTTTTTTCAGTATTATAAAACTCAAAATCAGTTTTATTGCTGTTGCCATCCATCAATTTTTTAAATGTAAATGATCCTGTGTTCATCGCCTCCAGAGTTTTATCCTTTAATTCATTATAGCATTGTGGTAGAAAGATTACATTTTTTTCTAGTTCCAGCATGATTTTTGTCCCAAAGATGGTGTCTTTCCGTTCCGCTTTCAGAATTCGTAATTGTTTATTTAGAGGGATATCAGTCAACCTTAAACATTGCTTTATGAATCCTGTTTTTTGATTCAATTTAATATTATTGAGATCCTCTAATATTTCACTCATTTTAATTTTGTATATGTTTTTTCTTTTCACGACTTGATTAACGTTTGTTCAAAACATTAAAAACTGAATGTTAAATGTCAATAAGTTTCTTGACATTTTATAGTGTTTCCCATTAGAGCGCGAGTTGAAAAATCATTTCTAGAAATTTTAATTCTTATCTGGACATTATTGTGGTTTTGGGTTTTGATAAATTCAAGAAATTTTCATTCTTATCTATACATTATCGCGGTTTTGGTTTTAATAAAGAATAATTTAAAAAAATAGATTAGTTTAAAGTATACCTCTCACCATCAACAATCACATATGGTTTCATCGTGCGAACTAGAAAAGTTCTTAATAAAATATGAAAAATCAATAGACCCTGATCATGTTAAAGCTTTTCAAGACATGATTACAGAAATGAGATCATCTCTACGTTTTGCATACTCTATACATGGTTTACATAGGGTAGACTGCTGTTATGCTGAAAATTCGGATAAGGAAATGTGTG
Organism: Dichetophora obliterata; assembly: GCA_963920525.1. NCBI lineage: Eukaryota > Metazoa > Arthropoda > Insecta > Diptera > Sciomyzidae > Dichetophora > Dichetophora obliterata. The sequence goes on along the minus strand of OY986436.1, from coordinate 155,236,716 downwards.
ACATTTGTAATTGCGCAACTTTGTGGTCACGATACCAAACTATGAGAAAAGTCTATAATTTGTATGCAGCTATCTTTAAGGAACCACGGTGGACTTCCTATTAGTGATAAGACATTAAGCTTGTATTCTAAATGTTTAATAAAATTTATTTTAAAATATTTCATAACTGACTTTTAATATTTGATTTTAATGGTTATATTATCAAAAAAACCGCAGAAGACAATTCATTATTTTCCCATGCATTGATAAAACATAATTTTTATATTTTTTATGGAACTGATTATCAAAACCGCAGAATACAATTTATTATTTTCTCAAGCATTAATAAAACACAAATTTTATATTTTTATGGAACTGATTATCAAAAAGCGCAAAACGGACGGACGGACGGAGATAACAAAAATGTTTACATTTTATACAACTTCTTATCAAAACCGCAGAAGACAATTTGTTATTTTCTCAAACATTGAAAAACAAAAATGTTTACATTTTATACAACTGCTTATCAAAAACCGCAAAACGGACGGACGGACGGACGGAAGGGGGACGAGGGATGGGGCGGGCGACGGACAGAAGTCAAAACCACAAAAAACTACCGTCAGCTATGACGCACGCTTCAAAAGCACCCAAGCAAGCAAGCGGCTCCTCAGCTCCTCTTGATCCAGAAACCCCATATTCTATCTACTTTGTAAAATTTGTAAAAAGTGTTAGTAAAAAAAAATGATTACGAAATTCGTAAATATATATTGTTCTACATTTAATACAGTTAAAATATTAAAACGATAGGTATAAAGTAAATTAAGCTCAAATTTTGGCACTCGATTTGTTTTGAGTTCTAGATGGCTTAAGAGAAAAATATTTTGCCACACCCTCTTGTACCGTCTACAAATCAACAAAAATGTTATATTTTGGAAGGTTTTAGTTGTATTAGACTAAAATTTTTTAATTTAGTTTATACGCTCAGAGTTACGCTCGGCAACTATGCTCAAAATGGTGAAAACAAAATTTTTTTCCGATTAGCATGAAAATTCATATATGGCAGTAAGGCGGTGGCAGGAATATATAGAAACGTCTACCGGAACATATCTTTATAAAATTAATTCTTCTTTGATTTTGAAGAAATTTGGTGTGTGTATATTGTTAATTCAAGTTAATTTTATTTATTAAAAGCATTTTTGTTAAAAAAATTTTTCAAGTCCTAACTGATAATTATTTCATTAGCCGAATCATCAGAATTTCATCTTTTTATTGGTGTAATGAAGTATTTAAAAATTATGATTGTGTATCCAAAGTAGCAACCAAAATATTGCTACAAGGAAAATGTCCAGCTAGAAACAAACTAAAGAAGATGGAAGAAAAAAAAAACACATATACATATATATAATAACCTGTAAAATTTGTATCAAATATAACTTTTATTCTCATTAATTAAATCTACAATATTTCTTTGTTTTATTTTAAATTTATTAAATACTGCTAGACCAATTCTATTTTATTGCTACATTTTTTTATTATCCAATAATTATTTCATTAGCCGAATCAGAATTCTGTCTTTCTATTCAACTAATGAAATATCTAAAAATCCTTGTCTGCAGCAGCAAACAAAATATAGCTACAACAAAATCACAACAAAAATGTCCAGCTGGAAACAAAATAAACTCGGCAACCATGCACATGCAAATAAGAAGCTGTAAAATTTTATTTTCATTCATAAAATTTGCAATATTTCTTCAGATATTCAAATAAGAAGAAACAGGCAAGCACATTAAAAAATACTTATCTTTTTGCTCCCTTGTGCACGCAGCCAAAATAATCAAAATATAGAAAACAAAATGTAAACAAACTCGCACTTTTGAAGGGGTATAAAATAAATGTCCCATCAAAATACCCTATCCTGTCGATGGATGGCTAATATCGGCGAGTAAAAAATAACGAGCGACGAGTGAAATCTCTTATGCCGTGGTTATGCTAGCCAAACATGTTCGGTGTTCATTTTTGTTAATTTGTTCTCTTCGCTGAAATGTTTGTTTGGTGATTATGCTATGATTGGTGGCACAGTTGCATTATATTTAATAGTATGTCAAAACACAAAAAAGCACAACCCTAATTTGCATTTTTGTACTTAAAATTAACGAATTAAAATATACGAACTGATATTACTTACTCCGAATTTTTATTATAATATCTTAAACAAAATGGTTTGCATGTATCTGACATGCTAGCTAGCTGTTTATGTTAAGGGTTACTTGAAGACACAATCAACTTCACTTTTTAATACTTTTACCTACTTTTTTGATGCTATTATACAAAATGACTACAGCCAACACTGGAAAGTTTGGCATGTTTGGCGTTTCAATCAGCAATCAAAATGTTCGGTCCGAGAGCGAGAAAATGAATATGAGAAAAAGTTCATTTCTTCATTTTATACGTGAAACAATAACAACAAAAAATGTTCGGCAATCATGTTTGGCTAGCATAACCACGGCATTATAGATACATACTCGTTGATATATACTCGTTGATTGAACTAAAAGAACGAGATTCAACGAACTAGTTCACATAGTTCATGAGTGCGAATAGTTCAATTGAACTAGTTCGTTCGTGAACTACCCAAGCCTAAATGAAAAGTCACGTGGCTAAATTGTTATCTGATCTCGAAAGTGCCGAAAAAAGCACAATTGTGCCTACATTTTCATCCCTGGAAGGTAGATGAGTTTCGGGCAGCGTTCTCTTTCTCATACCCAAAATTGTCAAAGTTAGCTTTTTGCGAATGAAAACAAAAAGAAATCAATGGCCGCATTCAGTGGAGTCAACAGTTGGTAACTGACTGTTGTGTTATAATTCCTTGAGGAACCTTTTATATGAATTACAGTAATTCAAAATATAGTAAAAATTAAAATGTGGTAATTACACGCTGTTTGTATTTCTTAATTTATGCAATGTACTTGGCAGATATTTGAGTACAGTATGTGTATATTTTTGGTACAGACAGAGAATTCATGCTCATACATTTTCCAAAATACGCAACGCACTAGCGCAACTCGATTCGAATTTCGAAAAAAAATTCACGCAGCGTTCAGTTTTGGTAGCGCTCATAAAACATTTGCGTGGTGCTTGGAAACGCAACGCAAGGCGCACCAATTTAGGTTTAACTGTTAGACGGCTTCGTACTGACTACATAGTCGAAGGCTAGGTTTTATACTAATGAGTTGGAGAGAGGTAGAAGGTAGTTTTCATTCCAAAAACACAAAATATTGGACGCATTCAGCGCAGATAGCAGTTGTGTAAAAATTCGCTGAATAGTACAATTTTGGCAACGCTCACTTAAACTGATCAGGTAGCAGACGCCATTTAATCGAGCGAAAAAATTTTATGCTACATGAACACAACTGTTGAGTTAACTGTCAGATCCTGCTACTGACGCTGTTAAATCAATAAACACAGAAAGAACGCAGCAAATTAAAGTGAGAAACCATTGCATTTAAATTATTTACATAAAAAATTAAACTAAAAATAAAATCTGACGTTTAGAGTAGCAACACATTTAGAGAAAAACATCGCTCACTTATGTAGCGCTACCATTACAGTTCACAACTGTTGTCTGCGCTAAATGCGGCCTTTATAAACCTATTAGTCTTTTTTTTTCTTGCAAATTTTAATTGATTTTCCAGTAAATGTTATATAAACAAAATTATTAGTATACATATACCACACATTTATATTAAATTGTTTAAATCATAAAATCGTTTTGTTTTCTAGACTTTCCGGCTTGGAAAACGGATTACTAGGCCTAAGTTCTCGTGTAAATGCCGTTATTTGGTCTCGATCCACAACTGAAATTGAAAATGTAGACATCATTTGCTTCGGTCACTTGCTGTACGAAATGTGTACTGGAGTAGAGATGACCACCCCAAAGCCGTCCATGAGAGTGCTTGAAATGGAATTGGACAGTTATCCACAGGTATTATTTAGACCCTTAGTGCGGCTACAAAAATTCCATAGCTCAAATTTCTTCGTTTACAGATCTTAGACATTTTAGGCCTGATCTTCGACCCGCCTGCTGGAGTTTGCCCTTCAGTTGAGGAATTAGTTTTATGTGATTTATTCAGAAGCATTGACCTACGTGAACTAAGAGGACCATGTTTTAGTGTAAGTACACCTTCTTCAATCTCTTGCAAGAAAAAATTATTTATATTGTAAGAAACACTATTCAAACTGCACATAATAGTATTACTGTTGTAGTTCAATTTTGGTTCTGCGGTTAGACCGACCTTTTTGGATTTGGGGGAGTTCACCGAGTATATCTGTGTCCTTGGCTTAGCTGGATTGGAGAAAAAATTTAAAAAAACATGTTTTTCCAAATGGCATGTTTTGACCTATTCTAAGCCTATTTCTGTTCATTAAGATATCTCGCGAACCATTAGTACGATCTTGACAAGCAACAAAAAAATTTAAATAAAATAAAATATAAAAAAAAATTTTACGCCAACAATTCTTATTTCACTTTTCGATTTTTAGTTTTTGTGTAACTATTCAAACTGTCCAGAAATTATTGTTTTTTTATTTAAAAAAAATGAAAATTAATTTTACCTTACGACAGTTTTACAGTTTATCTAAGACTGTAAGGTTTTAATATAGATCCTGTTAAAAGAGTCAAAAAAGTTACACGCATGTCAGTATTTTAAAAGTTTACATCCAATTAAGTTTTAAAATGGGTTCAAAGTTGACACTTATTGTATTTTTCACAAGAACAAGTGAGGATACATTAGCAGGAGAAGTAGTTGAGATAATTGGATAAATTTAGGTACAAATGTTTATGTATACAGAATAATGTACAGTATTGACTATTTTTGGATTCCGCTTGCGAAAACGCCCATCTCCCATACAACACTCTCTACCATAAAATCAAAATACTATTAAATTTCTATGAAATGAATAATGATAATGATGAAATAAAAAAAATAAAGAAAATTAAAGCTAATTTTGTGCGTTTGAACTTTGGATGTAAATTTTTGGAGTTTTTTCGATCCCGAGATTTTCGGGATCTGCAAATACAATCCCGGACTCCCAGGATCGTTCTGAAATTCAAGAAGTTTTTATTACGTTATTTTTTTTTTTGCCAAAAAGTGCAACACATTCACTTCTATTCTATTAAAGTATATATTCTGTATCAAATTGATATAACAAAGAAGTACAATTTGTGCCAATTCAACAACAAAAAATCCAAACATGAAATTTGACAACCTTATATTCTCAGTAATTTATAACAAAGTTTTTGTAATACATGTACAAATACACATATTTAGTTTAGCAGTAACTGTAATAATTATTTTAAATAACTATTTAAACAAAAATTTTTTGGAAATTTCATATTTTTAGATTGATTATTATTCAATTATCCTTCAATAAATAAATTCCGCTTATAATGCAGATTCTACAGCGCTAAACCCTGGTGCGCCAGAGTAAATTTAACTAAGCAGAGTAACTTTAACACGTTTTTCTCGAAACATACTTTTTCAAAACTGGCAAACAAACTAACCGACCAATTACAATTTTTTTTAATCTGTTTGTATTGTACTTCTACACATTTTTTACCAAAATGAGCGTCTTCGGAAAATTTGTCTAGGTTTTACATGCAACAATACGGTCAAAAATAATGTAAATGTTTCCACTTTTTTTCCTACGCTTCGTAATTTTCATACTTTTCCATTTTGGTAAAAGATGTGCATTCAAGAGTCTTTTTTTCGAAAGCATTTTATTTTCAGGCGATCTGGAGACGCTGATGATGTAAAATTAACATGCAAATCAAATTTTGTGTAATAAAATTTTTTAGAAACCATCTTCTAAAATTTCCCTTAATTTTAACCGCTTTGGCCTAAAACCTCCCTTACAATAAAATCCTATAGTATACTTAAATTAAAATAAGATAGTCAATAAGATAGTAAGGTTGAATACTTAATTCCAATGCTGTACGACCTATAAATCAAAGCTGCTCAATAGCACAAATTTGGGTTGTATACCCCTTGTCCAACGCCCATAAAATGTTACCAATGAAACTGCATTTGTTAATTTTATCCGAATACTAAATTCCGACGCTGTGCGACCTTTAACTCCAAAGCTATTCAATAGCAAAAATTTGGGTTGTATGCCCCTTTTTCAACGCCCTTAAAATGTACTCAATAAAACTGCATGTGTAAATCGGAATTCCGACGCTGTGTGACCTTTAACTCCAAAGCTATTCGATATCGCAAATTTATGTTGTATTGGAGGTGCTACCCTCCTTTTCCCCTCGACCATTAAATGTTTTCAGTAAAACTGCATGTAGAAATTGTGGTCGAATACTGAATTCCCACGCTGTGTGATCTATAACCTCAAAGCTATTCGATATCATATATTTGCGTTATATGGGAGGTGCTATTCCCCCTTTACAAACGCTTTAAAATGTTATCAGTAAAATTGCATGTGAACTTGAAGTTGAATACTGAATTCCAAATCTATGCGAACTATAACTCTAAAGTTATTCAATAGCACAAATTTGGGTTGTATGGGAGGTGACACGTCCTCTTTTTATTATGACCTTAAAATGTAATCAATGAAACTGCATGTGTAAATTGAGGTCGACTACTAAATTCCGAGGCTATGCGACCTATAAATCTGAAGCTATTCGATTGCACAAATTTGGGTTGTATGGCAGGTGCCATATCCCCTTTTTTAACGCCCATAAAATGTAATCAATGAAACCGCATGTGTACATTAAGGTTAAATACTGAATTCCGACGCTGTGCAACAAATAACTCAATAGCTATTCGATATCGCAAATTTGGGTTGTATGGGAGGTGACACTCTCACTTGTCTAACGCCCAAAAAATGTTACCAATGAAAGTGCATGTGTAAATTTGGATCGAATACTGAATTCAGACGCTGTGTGACCTATAATTCCAAAGCTATTCGATAGCACAAATCTGGGTTGTATGGAAGGTGCCACTCCTCCTTGTCCTACGCCCATAAAATGTCATTAATGAAACTGCATGTAGAAATTGAGGTCGAATACTGAGTTCTTACACTGTGCTACCTATAACTTCAAAGCTATTCGATATTGCTAATTTGGGTTAAATGGGAGGTGCCACGACCCCTTTAAAAATGCTCATATAATGTAATCAGTGAAGCTGCATGTGTACGTTGAGGTCGAATTTACGTTGAGGCTGTCTATAATTCCAAAGCTATTCGATAGCAAAACTCTGGGTTGTGTAGGAGATGCCACTCCCCCTTTTCCTAAGCCCATAAAATGTTATTAACGAAAGTGCATGTACAAATTAAGGTCGAATACTGAATTCTTACTGTGTGACCCATAACTTCAAATACATTCGATATCGCTAATTTGGGTTGTATGGGAGGTACCATGCCCGCTTGTCCAACGCCATAAAATGCTATCAGTAAAATTGCATTTTTAGATTGAGGTCGAATACTGAATTTCATAGTTGTGTGACCTATAACTCCATAGCTATTCGAAATCGCAAATTTAATTGTATGGTAGTTGCCACTCCCCCTTGGCCAACGCCCATAAAATGTTACCAATTAAACTACATGTGTAAATTTAGGTCGAATACTGAATTTAGATGCTGTGGGACCTATAACTTCAAAGCTATTCGATAGCTAAAATTTGGGTTGTATGGGAGGTGTCACTCCTTGTTTTTTACTCCCATAAAATGTTATCAATGAAACTGCATGTTTAAATTGATGTCGAATACTGTATGCCAATGCTGTGCGACTTGTAACTCCAAAACTATTCGATATCGCAAGTTTTGCTTGTATCGGAGTTGCCACTCCCCCTTGTTTTTTATTCCCATAAAATGCCATCAGTGAAACGACATGCATAACTTGAGGTTGAATAGGAATTTCGAGGCTGTGCGACCCATAACTCCAAAACATTTTGATATTGCAAATTTTTTATATATTTGTGGGCGGTAAAAGGGGGTGTGGTAGTTATTTCTTAAACCCCCTCGTACTCGAAACAAATCCACTGCCAGAATTTGAGCTGAATGGGGCCAGTTGTTTCGAAGTCTTTTTATCTTTTCTTAAAAGTAGGCGTAGCTAAAGTGGGTCCACGCCCATTTTTAGTATAGTTAGCGATAGTTATTATACGAACTTAATTACCAAATTTTAGTTTAATACGACAAAAACCGTTTAAATGTAGCATTTTTATTGATTTGTTGGCGGTAAAAGGGGGTGTGGCAACATTTTCTTTTTCGTAAACCTTTGCGTTGCAATTTATTTATTTATTTATTTATTGGCCAAGCAAAGCAGTTTACTTATTCTAACAGGTTGGTTGTTTTTTTTTCTCCCATTTCCTTGTTTTGTTGTTCGAAGATATGCAAATCGATGTGGGAGTAGTCCGCCCACCTGATCGACATGAATTCTAGAGCACGTCAGAAAGAAAAGGAGAGAAGAAAAGAAAAAAAAGGAACTTATATACTAACATATATTACACATAGTAGCATAGCTAAGAATTTTATTTGAAATAGGAGAGATCTAAGAAGGGAATAGGGAATTGGAAAGAATATGTTTAACAAACTATTTACTATCACAGCATTTAATTCTTAACGACTAAAAGGACAATAAATGAAGAGCACAGGATTATTGGGCTTTTAGTAGGGAAAAAAGATTTGGAGAAGGCAAGCATACTTAATTATAGATTAAGATTTTACATATTTAGATTTATAAAAAAGCCAAGTATTTATTTATTTATTTATTAACCCAAGCAAGGTTATCTTAAATAAACTTGAATTTAGCTTAGATTAAGGTGTTGGAACCCTAGTTGCTTGAAGGAAGGTATTATGACGGAAATGGGGACTTGGAAAGATTTTTCTTAAAAGTTAATTTAGACATAGGGAGTGAATAGTACTCGCTGATATTATTGAATTTTCTACAGCACCTATTTAAAGGCTCATTTCTTGCGTAGACAGTGTGATGTTGATATTCATTTAATAGTCGTGTATGCCGTGTACGGCTTATCGAGTCATTAAATCGTATCTTGTTTGATATATGCTCGCTATCAACAACACCGTTTATTACATCGAAGGTAAAACATGAACTAAGTAAAGTCCTTCTTGTTGAAAGGGGCATTAAATTCAGAAGGCTAAGCCTAAAATCATAAGGTGGCAATGTATTGTATTCACGGGGGTTATACGTGTCCATAAGCGCAAAAAGCAGAAATTGCTTTTGAATAGATTCAAGTCTTTCACTGTGTGATTCAAAAGCAGGATTCCAAATAATGCATCTATATTCAAGAAGAGGGCGTACAAACGCACAGTATAATGCCTTCGTGACCCAAACATTTTTTAACTCCTTACGCACGTCGTTTTATAAAATCAAGTAGTTTGCTGGCCCTAGATACAATTTTATCATAATGTAAGTTGAAAGGCAAATTGTTGTCTAAGACTACACCAACAATATGGTTGACTCTTTCAATTACAAACAAATCCGCAGTAGGAAGTATCCAATTTGATCCAGTCGTTTTCAAGTTTTAAGCATCCGAACAAATTACGATCCATTTATATATATATATAAAGATAACTATGTAATGATATTAAAAATAAATAAGCTGTTTGATATTGCTAATTTGGGTTAAGTTGGAGGTGCCACGCCCCTTTGGAAATACTCATTAAATGTAATCAGTGATTCTGCATGTGTACGTTGAGGTCGAATACTGAATTCCGACGCTGTGCGGCCTATAATTCCAAAGCTATTCGATAGCACAACTCTGGGTGTAGGAGATGCCACTGGTGTAGGAGATGCCACTCCCCCTTTTGCTACGCCCATAATTTAAATTATACCAACTAAATTACCAAATTTTAGTTTAATACGACAAAAACCGTCTTAAATATAAATATACCAGAAGTTCAATAAATTTGCAATTATATTTAATGCGCAGTTGGCTGCTTTTTTGGTTCTATTGATAGCTCGAAATGCAATTTCACTGTTGTACTAATTTATTATGTCACTGCAATTTCACTGTTTTACTGGTTCACTTTGTCACGAAAATAAAAAACTATGAAATGAATGATTTGATAAAACCATTTTCTAACCTCGTACGGTTTTTCTTAAGCCAATTTTGATCAATTTCATAAAAAAAAATGTTGAACCTTAGAGAAAAATTTAAATGCTAAATTATCGTTTTAAGGTTTTGCTCTAAGCCTGTTTCGTTTTTTGTCGTTGGTCTTCAGTTTATGTTCAGGTTTTGTTTTCTTCCCTCAATTCTCTTGCAGGGTCAGGCTATTTCACATACCAAATTTTAGCAAAATCAAGTCGTTTAGGAGTTATTGAGTCTTAAAAACGCACTACTTAAAGCGCCCTCTTGCGCAAGTCTTTGGAATTTTTTTTACCGATGTTTTATCTTGGGTGCAGTTGAACCTTCATACGAAATTTCATTAAAATCGGTACAGGCGTTTAAACGTTATTATGGAGTGCCACGCCCACAGACTTGAGCTCACTTTTTTATATCTCCTATGATCTTCCTCCCTATAAAACGTACTCGGTGTCAAAGTTTCAGTTCAATCGGATAAACGGTGCTCGAGCCTATACGGAACAGACAGACAGACAGACAGAAAGCCACTATGTTTTTAACGTTGACCCCTGCCGCGAAGGCTTAATTCAACAGTGCTCCAAAGCTTGGGACTAATATGAAGCGTCGACCAGCACCCCTTCGGAATTCAAAAAAGACCACTTTGAAAGGTTCCCCTAATAACATGCAACAGAACCCCATCTATCTTGTCGTCAGATTGACGCAATTCATGACCGTGGCACTTACAGCTACTTGAATTTATACATGATTTGGTTATTTTAATAACCTTGGGTTATCTCAGTATCAATACCAATAATATAACCCACTACTTTTTGGCCGCAATAATCATCTACATCATATCAAAAATCATCACTCTCTGACATGAAAGACTAAAGCGGAAACTTCATTAGGCCTGTCACAATATCATCAGGATCCTCAATCTCAGTGGACACAACTTTGACTATTTAGGTTTCCTCGTCGCCCGTCAAATTCCAAACGTAACAGTATATTGATCCGGTAGTTGCTTTCCTTCCTAACATTTACTGTTTGAAATTAGCGAGATTCAATCTACCATGATTCTCTTAGTAATTAAGGGAATCACCAACCCGAGTTCAACTAAAGTGTAGCTCACACCGACCTTCCTGGTCTAACCACATGCCACAAACATTTGATTTTATATATAAGACCTGCAGAGTAGAAGAACCGCTCCGCCTCAACGCTTGTTAGTTAGGTTAGGTGTTAGGTGATCTTTGAAAAGGGGATATTTGTGATCGTAGTGTGAAAAATTTTATTAGCTATTAAAAGAATTGTTTTCAACAATCTCGGAACTCGAATCGAATAATCCCGGGATATTCGGGTCTTTAAAAAGATCGGGATCACGAGATGCCGATATTTCGGGTTCCGGGATTGACACCACTAGTTTGAACACATTTTATTGAGGTAATAAGGAAGGTAATAAGGAAGGTAATGTGGCGACCGTAGCCTAGTGGGTAGAATGCGTGGCCCCTAAGCTAAAGAACCGCGGTAACCCGGGTTCAATTCCAGCTCAGACAGAAAGTTTTTCACACATTCTATACACATTCTATACAACGGCAAAAGCATTTTGTATGTTGTTTTACCCGACAACGGCGAAGCAAAAGGCGAGGTAAATTTGTTTGTGCATGTATATATGTTCATCTGGTCCACTCTCACTTCTAAACTACTTATCATATTTTGACAAATGAGGTATCGTTGGAAGCGTTTTCCTCGTTCGGTGGATAAAGGCTATGTGACGTAGAATTGAATTTAATGTGGCGCCCTCTAGAGGACAGAAAGTGAACTAAGCCACTAACTTCTAAAATACCATGGTATAATTATTTGACAAAGTAGCTGTGACAGTTTTTTGGCGATTGGTAGTTGTCAAACACAGCTTAAGGAGTTGTAGTTTGCTGCTGTTGACTAGCTTTGTGCTTATTTTTAACTTTTCTTTAATTCATTAAATTTGATCGCGAAGGTTATTGGAATGTTTTTAGTTTGCTTCAATTGACTAGTTATGTTTAAGTCGTTGCTTATTTTTTCACATTTCTTTGATTATTTGCATGAACAGCTAATTTTGACATCTACCCATCGCCGCTCGTGAGAAAAAAGCCAGTCTACGCTACTACCTTGTCAAATAATTATACCATGCTAAAATACTTATCATATTTTGACAATTGAAGTATCGTTGAAAGCGTTTTCCACGTCCGCTGGTTAAAGGCTATGTGATGTCACATTAAATAGATTAAAGCTTCCTCTAGAGGACAGAAAATTAGCTAAACCCCTTTCTTCTAAAATACTTATCTTAATTTTATAAATCAGGTATCGTTGGAAGCGTTTTCTTTTAGTCCGCTTGTAATAGGCTTTATGACGTCACATTTTATATAATGTGGCTTTTAGTGCCATAATAAACGTCTTTGTTTAAAGAATAATCATCAAATAATTAATTAGTAGTTAATATTTTCGAATATATAAGAATTGTATCCCCAAAATAATTTAAATAAAAAATAAGTTAAAAAAACTAAAACCCAACTACTAAAAAGTGCTCTCTAAAAAGTATGGAACAAGAAAATATTCTCACCTGAAATTGTTATGTAAAACTATTGATTTTTGAAGTGCAAACTTCTTTAGGCGCGTTGAACGATTTTGGTAGAGGGAAATCTTTGGTTTGCGTCATCGTATTTTTCCGAGGAGCTCTCGTCATCAATACAGACAGCAATGATAACAAGATAGGAAACTTACAGCTGCTATGCATGGTGAGATTTAAAAATAGAACGATCTTCTTCTTTTTCTGCCTTTTTCTGCTGGAACTTCGTTTGCAAACAAGAAAAATAATGTATGGATTGAGTGTTCTAACATTTTAATCTTTAAGCGGTGATAAAGGAATATGTTGAAAGTTCAGATAATGACATGCATGCTCTTATTTTATTACATATCGTCAAACAGAGTTTGACAATTTTCAGTGGCTTTTCATTTTCACCACTGCGGCATTTTATTTTTAGAGTTGCCTCATTGTTTTATTAATAAATTTTTTCATAAAGGGTGTGTGTCAAAAGGAAACTTTTCAGTCGTGGTAGGATAGAAAATATCAGGTTGAATAAAATTTGTGTGTGTTTTGATCTTGTCTAATTTTGCCATTCCAACACTTGAGATTTTGCTACCAAGCAAACAGAAAACATACCAAGCAAAATGCGGTTTATTTTCTGACGCCGATTCGTTCATCCCCATGTATGATGTTTTTATGTACATATACAATATATAAAGTGTTATAAAAATACTTCGATTGTCATATGCCGACTGTAGCTACCAAATAACATCTACAAAAAAATTCAAGCTGAATACACAACAACAATTATCAAGCAAATCTACAACAAAAACGCAGAGAGAAAGACATGATCACAGCGGTTGTGCAGCGTTAGAGGGGATGAACCGAATTGGCGGCGAAAAATAAATAGCACTTTGCTTGCTATTTTTTCTGTTTGCCTGCTAGCAAGATCTAAAGTGGAGGCATTAAAAGAGACTTCACGACAGTCAAACAAAATACAAATATGAAAAATTTAAATTTCATTTTATTTCAGCAGTTAGCTCTGAAGTCTCTTTTAATGCCTCCCTCCACTTGAGATCTTGCTAGCAAGCAAACAGAAAAAATAGCAAGCAAAGTGCTGTATATTTTCCGTCGCCAATTCGGTTCATCCCCTCTAACGCTGCGCAACCGCTGGGATCTTGTCATTCTCTTTGCCTTGTTGTTGTAGATTTGCTTGGTAGTTATTAATTTTTATAGCTTTAATTTTTTGTAGATGTTTATTTGTAGCTACAGTCAGCATATGATATCGAACTGTTTTAGAAAACAGTTTATATATATGAATTAAAGAGTATATATAATATTGGTAAATCTATTTGTTTTTAGTAAAAGTGTTACTGTATCGAAAATACATATATATATATATAGAATGCTTAGGATAAGCAGACTTTAGTTATCCAACTACTACTGAAAATATTAATTTATTTTGCTGGTTTATTGCGTAATTGTTATTATATAAATATACATAAATACTCTTTAAATTTCTTCAATGAGCTAAATTGTTCATATATATATATGTGTTTCATAAGTAGTTGGATAACTAAAGTCTGCTTATCCTAAGCATTCTATTTTTTAAACTGTTTAGCATCAATTTCTTATATGTATTAAATATAATTTATATGCTATAGATATTTCTTAATTTTAGAATATTCTATTTTTAATACACAACGCAATAGAGATATGGTGAACATTTATATTGCGTTAGTGTTATGATATAAATAGATATAAATAAGATTTAATTTTTTATATTAATTCAATAATGAAATAATTTAAATAAATTACTTAAATTATAGTATTGATATGGTAATACTTTTGCTTAAAAGAAATAGTTTCAGTAATATATAAAAAATTTAATAAATTGCTATAAGCTCTTATGATTCTAATATGATTCTAATTTCATATGCCGACTGTAGCTATACAATTAGAATTCGCAACGTCTACAAAAAATTTCCAGCTAACTGCGCCAACAACAATTACCAAGGAAATCTACAAACAAGGACGCACAGAGAAGAACAAGATCATAGCGGAACTTTTAGAACTTTTTGATTTTTACCCTACATGTAGGACGGGCTGCAGTATGAGCTTTCGCACATCCTACATGTCCGTCCGAACTGTCAAATCCATCCTACATGTACGATAGTCCGAAATCCCATATTAGCATGAAAATTCTTATATAGCAGTAAGGCGGTCCGTGGCAGGACAACGTCTTCCAGGGAATACTAATATTTTGTGTATAGGTTTTCGCTTCGATTGGCAGTCCTCTCACTGCTATACTTTTTTTTTGTCTATTAAATAAACTACAACTTACACACAATATATTTTATTATATATATTGTTATATTGCCAAAATTGGTTAAGACAAAAAGAAACTATACCAATCGAAAGGATTTTTTTATATATAATTTTATTTTGATACCGAAACTGGTGGTCAGATTTTTCCCATAAGATTCGATACACTCTAGTACATGTACATGTACACAAATGTACTACTTTTCAACTAATTATCTCAACCTTCTCCTGCTAATGTACCCTCACCTAATCTGGTGTAAGGTCAACTTTAAACCCATCTCTTATAATCTTATAATTTTGATCTTATAATTTTGGGTAAACTGTAAGATTGGCGTACATTGGAATTAATTTACATTGTTCTAAAATCGAACCAAAATTTCTGGGCAATTTGAAAAATTACACAAAAACTAAAAGGCAGATGGAAGGGTAGCTTAAAAAATGTTGCGTAGAATTTTATTAACTTTCATTTTCTAGCTAGACCAATATAGCTAAACCAAGAAAACAGTTTTACTCGGGGAACTCCTCCAAATTCGACTAGATCGGTTTAACCACAGAGCCAAAACTTTCGTGTCAAAAGCTTCAACAGTGTAAAAGCCCATCTCCAAATTAAAGTTTTTGAAAGTAATTACCAGTACAAAATAATGGGACCACAGTCAAAAATGCTGTTTAAACCAGGGATTATAGTCTGTTTTCGGATCCTTTACCGAAAAAATGCTGGTCTTAATGAAATTTCCGAATTCTTTTGATTTTTTTTCATCATTGTTTTCGTTATTTAAATTGGAAACTGAAAATAAATGCCTCTATATCAGTGATGTTCCTCGACGCGTCGTCTTTAATTGTCGACGTTTTGGTGTCAACAATGCAGAATGTGTCGACAATGTAAACAATGTCGAGAATTGTGTAAACAATGCCTGCATTCAGCGGAAAGAACTGTTCCACAACTTTCGGGCTGAATGGTATGCTCTCACAGAACATGTTCCTTGAGATGTCACAATTTATATAGCGAAAATATTTTATGCTACTTCGCTACTTGAGCACTTTTTCGGCTAGAATGCGGCCAATGTCAACAAAATGCAACACTGTGAAAATGCAAGTTCCATTTAGATTATGCTGATTCTTAAAACCTTTTGAAAAGTCGTTTAATTAACACAAAGTAACAAATTTTACAATTAAACAAACAAAAGCCATGCCCAGAAGGCGTAAAAATAAGGAATACTTCGAACTTGGACTCAATTTAATTAAATATTACAATAAACATGCAGCCTTTTACATTAATTATCTACACGTCGTTAAAAGCAATTGTCTACACGACATTTTCGACACCGTCGACAATAGTATTGTCGACATCATGTTCTCTACGCCGCACATCACTGCTCTATATATATTTTAACATTTTTATGAAAAGCAGCGGAAAGACACCTTAATCGGTTTTGAGGATTATGAAAACCCTTACAAGATGTCATAAAGACCATTGGGGACTATGCCGAAAAAAAATCCAATAAAATTTTCCTTCTATGAAATTGCGCTTGCATGTTGACTTTGTTTAAAAGCATAATCTTCTTATATAGAAAAAGAATTGTACATTTTGATGTAGCCACTAACAGTAAAAACGGGTCGACCGATTTATACCATATACAATTTACACGTTGGTTATGATCTGTAGATGGTTTATGTGAAGTTTGGACGAAATCGGTGTAGTGGTTTCGGAGATATGGCATTTTAAAAATTTTCCCATAAACTCCCATACAAATCGTTCGTGGGGGTTGGTGTGCATTAAGATCTCAGGAACGGTAACACCTAAGGGCATCAAATTTACAACATTTTTTGCCAAGGCCCATAGCTCAAATAAATAATTAAAAATTGCCACATCCCCTATTACCGCCCTCAATAATCCCCTAAATCAATAAAAACGCTTTATTTCAGACGAATTTTGCTGTATTGGACTAAAGTTTTGTAATTAAGTTCGTATGGTTACTCTCGCCAACTCATCAAAAAATGGGCGTGGTCGAACTATAACCTCGCCCAATTTTCAGAAACGAATACAATTCCCGAGTTGTACATTTTTTATAATGATACTTGGTGTAAATGGGCATTTCCACAGAAAAGTCTTCCGTGACCAAATAACTAAAACTTATTAAAAACGTATAATTTGATGGTATTATCTAATAGAAACATTTTAATCTTATACCAGATGTCGTATCGAAATTCTGCGGGCGGAATTTTGTTGGTAATCACGTCAGGCAGGTCCTGAACTAGGATATTTCTAAAATATAAAAAATTAACAAAATGGTGCGATTTTAAAAAAAAATATTTATAAGAAATTACCCCTCCCCCATTAATAGAGTTAGCCCAATTATCCTAGTTCAGGACCTGCCTGACGTGATTACCTACAAAACGCTACTCACCAGAACTTCTGGTTCTGGAGAAAAACGACACCACAGTTTGAAAAAAGTGATTTCGAGAAAAACGCATTTAAAGTTATATGACTGCATTTTGGCGCATGTGTCCTAGGGAAGGTTATCCCGGGTTCCCGAACGATTTAAGCCCCTTTAAATCCCGGGATTGTCTTTACTGGATTCCAGGATTTTTAAATAAAAAAATTCTATTACAAATATTCATGTAAATGAAAAAATTTCAGTTTAAGTTGATATGAATATAGAATTAGAAAAATCTTTTATTGAGGCTGAAAAAGATTGTTAAGACGATGTGTGTGAAACACTGGAGCAAAGACTTTACAAAGTTTTAGAAGAATTTGCAACATCGGGAAGTCAGCTATGCATTTCAAAATCGTCAGATATTCTGACTTAGGAAATGTTTTTTTTTTTGTGGTGAAGGCAATCGTGATCGAAATTTATAAATTGCTTACGATTATCGTACAACTAACTATTTCTCCAACTAGAATAGAATCAGAACGGTGCTTCTCATTAGCACGTTATATTTGTAATAATATCCGAACAAAGCTCTCTAATGAAAAATAAGACGCGTTGATCAGCTTCGTGTTTTACTTTAAAAATAATTAAAACAAAAAATTTAATTTTGAAAAGTCTTGTAAAGTGTAACATTTATATAGTAATACCTTAAACTGTTCCGTCTTTTATTTATTTATATTTTTTGTAAATTAACCCTTTCAATGGCTAGACTAAACTAAGAACAAATTAATTTTTTTGGGGTAACATTACTATCATTTAGGTCCTTAAAAGATGAAAAAAACATACCTTTGATTTTAACCTGCGCTACTTACATTTTACAAGCATGCACAAAGAAAAATTTGTTTTGCTCCTGTTCGGCACAAAGTCTTTTTTTTTAATCCCTTAAAGGTTTTTCAACCCTTTAGGTATTTGTTTTTTGAACCCTCTTAATATTCTTATCACAAAAGCCATAAAAAGATATAAAAACATACATTTGATTTTTGTCCGGTTATTTTTTTTTTCTTATAAATAGGGCGAACATGTATTTTGCTTTTCTTCGGCACAAAATCGAAAATTCAACTGACTTTCATCTCAAATATCTCTCTAAATTTATTTTTATTATGTTGGGTCATCCTTTTTTCATAGAAATAACGATATGATTTAAAAAAAAAAATTTTGCAAAATAAATGCATACAAAAATGATTTTCTGACGTGTCCAATATATTGGGCAAGTGTTAACCAAAAAGGTGTTTTGTGTTTATTCACAATTGTGTGGTATAGTGGTATTGTATTTTTTTTCCATAGTTGAAAATCACAATTATGAGCACCCTTTAAAATAGAATTTGTGGTTGGGAACCTCCCACTATAGCTTTTTGTTACTATGCAAATAAATTAACTATCCAATTTCATATATTTTATCAATATATGGCATAAAAAAGTTTAACTTGCATTTTGAGTTTCTTTCATTTTTGCAATTAGAAAATAACTGGCAACCAATCAGTTGTTTAAAGAACTTTAAAACCACGTCCGTTAAACATATCTTTAGGCTACTTAAAATTACCACACTTGGTTTTTAGAGATTTCATGTAAAACGAGAAAAAATATTAAAACTGTTTGGTAAAGTGTAGTATCAAAACCACGGGGTTTTTTAACTGCACTGAAAACAACGCTTAATGTGTTTTGTTTTTGTTACTTTATAAATGAATTAATTTACATTTTTTAGTTTCAAGTAATAAATAACCAAAAATTATATTTAAATAACCAAAAATTAAACGTTTTAAATTATTTGCTTCTTAAAATTTTTAAGCACGAACTAATGCCGGGATCCCGGGATTCAGATTTGCAATCCCAATAATCCCGGGATCGAGAAAAGCTTCCGGGATTTGACTCCCTAGTGTGTATATATACATATAAAGCTCGGTAATTGCAAAAATAATTCAAAAGATTATATAAATATATAAAAATTATATAAAAATAAAAAGGATTTTAAAAGACATTTACGAAAAAAAAAAAAATTTTAACCGCAGGTCATACCTTTAGACGGATTTGGTCGTGTAAGACTAAAATTTGGCAATTTAGTTTTTTTTTTTTTGATTCGCCCGGAGGTATGAAATCTTCCAAAGATACGTATACCCGTCCTATACGCATGCACGATTCACATTCTAAAATCTACCCGAATCAGCCGGGACAGACAGAATGCACCTACGTACGAAAACATACCCCCTATTGGCAATTAGGATTTTCCACTAAGCACATTAATTGGCTTTTCAGTGGAATTTAAAAATTGAATATATAAAAACGCTTATTTAAGTATACTTGATTCTATATAAATAAGCAACATCGAATTAAATAATAGTAATTATCAATTTAAGGTACCCGAAAAACAATCAAAAGCACTAAACTCATTTTAACTGGTTTGCGGCCATTGTCCAACCCAAGGACCTACGTGGAAATGAGATAAGTTGGTATGGTTACTTTCGGCATCTTTTAGTAAAAATCGGCATGGTCGCACTTTTGCTACTCCCAATTTCTTCAGAAGTCATAAAAATTGACTACTGGGCCGATTGAGCTTAAAATGTTGGATTAGTTTGTATGGGTACTGTCAGAAACTGTACCAAAAATTGGTTTCCACGTCCTTTATTACCCCCCCACAAACTAATAAAAATGCTTTACTTCAGACGGTTTTCGTCGTATAAGACTAAAATTTGGTAATTTAGTTTGTGTGGCTACTTTCGGCCACTAAACTAAAAATGGACCTGGTCGCACTATGTTTACGCTTTTTTCAGGAGATAAGCGCGGAGCGAATCAAAGTGAGCCAGGTATAAACTAAATTAAGCTGAAATTTTGGCAGTTAATTTATTTTGAGCACGAGATGGTTTAAGGGAAGAAAACGTTGCCGCACCCCCTTTTACCGCCCAAAAATAAACAAAAATGCTATATTTTGGACGGTTTTGGTCGTATAATACTAAAATTTTGTGATTGCCATATGAACTATGGTTACTTTCGGCAACAACACTAACAACGGAGTATATATACAATTTCTCTTGGAGTATATATACAACGTCTGCCGGAAAATACTATTTGTTATATTTTTTCAGAAAAGGTCCAAAATATTGACTTTTTAGTAAAAAATGATTCAAAAGTTGTTTGTGTTGTAAAAATAAAACCAAGTAAAAAATGCATTTTCGACTACCTTTCATAAAGTATATTATAAATTTGCAACAATTCTTCCAGTTTTGCTCAAAAAATTTTTACCCCTTCTCCCTTTTTCAATTTACGCCAGTAAAAAAATTTTTATTGAAATAAGTTTTACAATGATAAATTCTGGCCAGTTTAATTTTAACAAATTTTTATAATTTTGATATCAATAACATTCACATATCTTCCAAATTGGTAACAATTTTTAGTACAATGAATTCTTTATAAGACATCGTTGCCCAGAATGAGAAAAAACGGAATTAAAATCAAAGTTTTGACTTTCGATGCAAATATCTCCTCTGCTACTTAATATATTTCGTTAAAATTTTTTTTGTTCAAAAGTTAAAAAAGTGTTCTTCACAAAAGTATATCGAAGTGTACTGTTAGGTCATATATTTTTATATGTTTTTCAAAAAAGGTCCAAAATATTTACTTTTTACTCAAAAAGAATGTTTTTAATCAAAAAATGTTTTTGTTGTGAAAATAAAATCAATTAAAAATTGCACATCTGACTACCTTTCATATAACTTAGCATTTATTTGCAAAAATTCTTCCAGCTAAGCGCAAAAATCATTTTACTGTTTTTGTCATCAAAACAATAAGGTACCCCCCCCCCCCTTTGATTTTTTTGGCGAAATTTATTTTTTCCAAAATGTTGTTGTTATATATTTTGCAAAAAAGTAAAGTCTCCAAAATACTTTATGTGTAAAAATTACCCCAATACTGTTTTCGTAAGGAAGAGTGCGGCATCTAGCATTAAAATCAAAATTGTTTTTTCTTTTTGCTGAATTGCTTAATATTTTAACATGAAATGTCATATCACAAATGAAAGCAATTATTCAAACAAAAACGCAGTATCTACATAAAAGGAGATAAAAAAGCGGTATCTACAGACAGATACTGCGTTTTCCTTTTGTATTTGTGTTTAATGCTTTGTAAAATGCTTTTTACTTCTTTATTTTTGTGACAAAAAAATCCTTTATATTTTGATTTTTTAAACATAGCATATTGATTTTTTATTAAATATCCTTTTGCAAGATATGATGGTTTTAAAAGTATATCATATAAATATCATAAATATTTAAACAAAAAAGCTTTTTACTATACAAAACGTACATTTTATGTAGAAACGGCTTTTTGAATTTATTTAAATTTATAGAACAAACAATAAAAAACCAGCAGCAACTACAGTGTTTGTTCCACAGTTTTGGCATTTTTAATAAAATCGAAAAAATTTCAATAATATTGAAAGCAAACTGGATTTCACTATACTGTAGAACCAAATATTTATAACCATCCAAACCCTAATCAGTGAATTTTTGATAAATTACTGTAAGTCGTTTATCTCAGAATATTGAAATATATATATGCCACACTCTTCCTTATGACAGCAGAATATCTCTTTCCAATCAAAAGTTATGGCTTTTATGATTATGTTACCTTATGATTTATAGAATAACTATGGAGTTATAGGTCGCACAGCTTCGGATTTCAGTATTCGACCACAATTTAAACATACCGTTTCACTGATAACATTGGTATTATTTTATAAAGAAGTGAAAAGTTTATTTTAAAAATTCAATGATTTTTTATATTAATTTACCTCCGTCCCAAACATTAGAAATTTTTTTAATCATGATACAGAAAAAAAATTATTAAAAATCGAGCAATTGATGCCCAATCCAATACTCAATTGGGATTTCATAAGATGCAATATAATCTGAACGTTACATCCAAAAAACGACTTGGAATTATTTTCATGCGTGCTATGCAGCGTCACCATATTTGATATAGCACTTGAAACCGAAACGAGTAAAGATGAACAATCTAATTTTACGGAAAAGTTAAAATTTTATTTAAACTTACGTAGTGTTTAGCCAAAAAATAAAACAAAATCTGCAAAACCAAAGTATATTTCTGAGCTTTCATAGAATTTTTTAGGATTATCAAAAAATATTTAATCCACTGTTCTTTTGAACTAAAATGATTAATTTCGACACCTACAGGTTTTTCGAATTTGTTATACTAAATGCATTTTTACTGTGCGTAACACTGAAACATTAAATTGCAACTTTATCGTATGTATGTATGTACAGTTTGTCCTTACGGGCTCACGGTAACAAACAAAAAACCGTAAAGATAATGAAGTTCTTTAACACTTTTTACCTTTTAGTTTTTTCCATGTGGAAATTAAAGATCGTAAAATTCTGCTATTGATTTGAGTCGAAATAAGGCTAAATTTTGTTTCCCATACAGACTATCAAGCCGAGCCTAAGCAGATCAACGTTAAACTTATTGCAAGCAGTAAAGAAGCGTCAAGTTGCATCATTAGGCAGCTCATTAAGTGAAACAACTTCACCGTGCACACCGCCATCAACACCACGAGAGAGGCGTTCAGGGTAAGAATTTGAAATAATTTTCACGAAACAATATTTTAATAAAAATCCGAGTAAAAATACAATTTTTTAGCTAAGGCTGAACAAAGGTCCAATAGCGGCCGTTTTAGAGTAATTGTAATTTTTTAATTATACTTGCATATATTATTATACATATGTATATACATTCTACAATGCATACATTAAGGTGGCCGTTATTTAGAAAAGTTTTTTTCCATCTTACATAGGCTTAAAATATTTGATTTAATCATATACTAAGTGATGTAAAGTTTCGTGCCGATTGATTAAATTTTAAGTTTGCTCACGAGACTTAAAGTTTAAAATTTAATTTATATAAAAATAATTCCTTCTTTTAAAAACGACCTTATAACTTTCTTCTAAAAAATAAAAAGTGTACGCACTTCGTTTTCATTAAATTTTGCATTTCAACCACGATAGCACGGATTTAATTCCCATCTGAGACGGAATGTTTTCCAGTTGAATAAATATTTCTGACAATGACATACCTCAGAGAGTAAAAACTGACTTGTACAGCTTCTTGAGAACATGAGCCATTCGGAGTCAGCATAAAACTCGTAGTTTGGAATTATAAAAGTCCTTGCCGCTAAAAACTATATGTTTTTCGTAAGGTTAAAATATAGATCTTTAGGTCAAGTAATTTAAGAAAGAAGGCAACAACAAGAACTCTGTATCAAGCAGAGGTAGGCACTAGGGATGTCAATTACGGGATCCCAACCTTTTTGAAGACCCGAATATCCCGGGATTATACGATTCGAATCCCGGGATTTTTAAAAACAATTTTTTTAATAGCTAATAAAATTTTCCAAACTACCATCACAATTATTCCCCTTTCAACGATCGAACTAACGAGCGTTAAGGCAGAGCGGTGCTTCTACTCTGCAGGTCTTTTATGCAATAAATTAAGGTCTAAGTTAGGGGATAACACCATTAATGCTTTAATTTCTTAAAGATCGTATTTTGATCAAAAAAATTAATAATTTTGCTGAGCTCTAAATAAAATTTGTGTTCTATTTATTTTTTACTTAACCCATTTCCGGCGGCTCCTTAACTACCGGGACAAAATCGATGAAACTTCGTCCAGAATCTACATATGGCCCTAAACTTTATCTGGCAAAATTTAAAATTTTTACCCCTCCACAGGTAAGGGCTGGGCGGACTGATGCATTTTTGCACCACTACACTCAGAGAAAAAACAGTGGTATTAACGGTGAAAACTGTTAAATCCCATCCAACAGATGAGTTTTTTCAAATTAACAGTCTGGACTGTCAATAAAATAACTATTTTACTCGATTCCTACCTGAATTTTCTTTTCTTTGATGTGAATATGTATTGATATGTATTGAAATGAGAATTGAGTAAACCAGTTATTTTATCAACAGTCCAGACTGTTAATTTCAAAAACGCATATGTTGGATGGGATATAACAGTTTCACTGTTGGTTTTTTTTTCTGAGTGTAGCTGCATCACATACTTTACAGCCGTACCTGCCTATTTTAAAACAGCAAACGGGCTATAAATTTATTTTAACATAAAATTATAAACTTATAATAGTTACTATTGAAAAGCTATTTTCGATATTGTGAATTGAAATTTTTCCGGAATTTTCAAAAATCAAAAAAAAAAACCAAATATTGCGACCCGCCGTCGGCGTAAAATCCATATAAACGACTGAATCGACTCAAACCAAAAATAATGTATATTGCCAAAGGTCCATACTAACATAATTCCTACAGTGCCAGGTAATATCACTTTCGCGCTCACTTGGAGAAAATTCTAAAGTTACTGGTGCTAAAATGTTCCAATAGCTGGAAATATGTTAAATGTTTTGACCTTTTATTTTAATTTAAATGCACTATAGCATATAATTAAAGGGAGGTCTTAGGCCAAAGCAGTTAAAATTAAGGCATATTTTAGAAGATGTTTTCTAAAAAATTTTATTACATACACAAAAATTTAATTTGCATGTTAATTTTACATCATTAGCGTCTCCAGATCGCTTGAAAATAAAATGCTTTCAAAAGAAGACTCTAGAATGCGCATCTTTTAACAAAATGGAAAATTAAGAAAATTACGCAGCATGGAAAAAAGTGGTAAAATTGACATTAATTGCGAACATATTGTTGCGTGTAAGACCTAGACAAATTTTTCAAGACGCTCATTCTGGTAAAAAATGTGTAGAATTACAATAGAAACATATTAAACAAAAATATAATTGGTCGATTAGTTTGTTTGCAGTAGTGTAGCTAGTTTTGAAAAAGTATGTTTCGAGAAAAACGTATTTTAAGTTACTCTGCTCAGTTAAATTTACTCCGGCGCACCTGGTTTTAAGCGCTGTAGAATCTGTATTATAAGCGGAATTGATTTATTGAAGGATAATTGAACAGTTGTTTAAATAGTGATTTAAAATAATTTTATGTAGGTAGTTACTGCTAAATCAAAAAAATGTATTTGTACATATTTTACCAAATCTATGTTATAAATTAGTAAGGATATATGATTCTCAAACTTTATGTTTTCTTTTTTTGTTGTTGAATTGGTACGAATTGAAATTCTTTGTTATATCAATTTGATCTAGAACATGTACTATAATAGAAAAGATGTGAATGTGTTGCACTTTTTGGCAAAAAAAAATATTACGAAATAAAAACTTCTTGAATTTCGGGCTTATCGGTAAAAAAAATATTTTCGAATTTACCTTCTAAAAATGCTTCGAACTAGATGGTGTGAGGCGAACTTTTTTTTCAATTTATGTACGTTTATAAACAACAGATTCTATAACAATAGCACTAGTTTACAAAATTCAGAAAAATCTCTGTGACCAAGACTTCTTTATACAATTCGTATACGGTATGGTCCCCAGATCTAAAATAAAAAATAAAAAAATTATCTATGAATAGTTTTCTGAGATATCGACCAAACAATTGTTTTTACTTTTTTCTAAAAAGTTGACCAGTTCGTAACAAATTTTGTTTGGATTGACGGATTTGACCGAAATTACATTTTTATGAAAGACAATTAAGTTCGAAATAACTTTTTTTTACATATTGATCATCTGAAGAGTATTTATGGAAATATGAATTAATATGTACAAAATTTCTTTTTTTTTATCGTGAAAATCTGTGTTCAAGTACTCATTAAATCACCTGAAAAGTAAAGAATTTGGCAACTGGCCACGACATTTCTTTTTCTTTCTATAGCATAGAAACTTTTAAGTCTAAAATAAACAAAATCCATGGACAAGAAAAAAGTAACAGACATTAAAGTGGGATCACCCATTTTTAACTTTATTCGAATTTTTCATTTTATCTCCTTCTAAAGAAAATTTTTGCAACTCATTACTAAAAAAATTTTTTTAAGTCTATAAACACTGCAAAACTGCATTTTATCATCTTTATTTTTAAAAATGGCTTGAGTTTTACTATTTTCCTTGTTGTCATCCTTCTGAAATTCTTTTATAAGGAACCAGTTGTAGTCTCCCATCATTGCTTCATACCAATATCTTTGGTATCTTTTTTCAATATTTTTTATTTGTTGATGAAATCTTTCACCACGTTCATCACTTACATGCCCAAGATTTGGTGGAAAGAAGTCCAAGTGAGAGTGAAGAAAATGAATTTTTAGGGACATTTTAACTCCTGTAAGGAAAAATTAAAAAGATTGTTGCATAAAAATAAATTAAGCAAAAAATTGTTAAAGCGATTATTTACCTAGCTTTTGATAGTTTTTGAGTAAATCATCGACGATTTCTACATAGTTTTCACTTTTGTTGTTGCCGAGAAAGCCATTAGTTATAAGTTGAAAATAATTAAAAGCTGCCTCTTCTTCTACAGTAAGTTTCAATTTAAACCGTTTGTCTTTCAGTATTTTTTTTTTTATCTGAGGTCCGTCAAAAATGCCTTCCTTGATTTTACTGTTGGACCGATTTGGGAAAAACCAATTTTAAATGAAGAAATGCATCTTCAGATTTGCCTAAAGCTTTGATGAAATTTTTTAAAAGGCCTAATTTGATATGCAGTGGTGGAACAATTTAATGTTTGCTGCGCCCGGAATAAAGTTCAATCTTTCGCCCCAGTCTTTTTTTATGTAGTGCTGGTACCGTGCGCGACTATCCCACATGCAAAGGAAACAACAGTGTTTCGTGTATCCGCCTTGTAGTCCCAGCAATATTCCAACCATTTTTAAGTCGGAGCATATTTTCCACATGTGATCTTTGTACTTAATCAAATTCAAAATTTGTGCTATGGTGTTAGTTATAAGTTTCCTTCGAGCGGACGGAATGAGCAATAGAAATACTTGGTTTTTCATTACCATTATGAAGTAAAACTGCCTTTAAGCTTTCTTTATTGCTATCGATAAAGAGTCGCCAATTTTCTTTGTCATAAGGCTGCTTGAATTCCTCAAAGAGAGCAGGAATGTCATGGCAAAAGCAGACGCTAGCAACTATAGCTATAATGTCGGGCGAAACGCTCATGACGAGTTCTGTGATATGACGCCTTAACGTTAGGAGCGCAGACGTTTTGCTCCTTCATTCGAGATGTCAACCACTCCGATTTCTGTTTTGTTAGATCCTGTAGTGTGCTCTCGTTATACACACTGCCGACCCTAAGTTTCGTTGTTATAAACAGCAACATATTGAGTGACTAATAAGTTAGCACTGCATTATCGGCTTGTGCTGCACTCCGTGCATGCGAATATTTTCATTACTCACTCAATATTGTTGACCGTGCCAAATTATCATTCGTCAAACCAAAAATATGTAATCTGAATCCTTTCGATGATTCAAATTCAATATGCAAGAACGAAACGCGACATAGGTTATAATTATATTAATTAACTAGAGAAGTATGACCATAGATTAAGACTACTAAGTAAGTTTTGTAAAAATGTTATAAAAGAGCCGAGATGGCCAACAATAAATGAGACTTTAATTAACTACACGAGTTGGCAGATCTCTGCCTTGTTCAGTTTATTTTAAACGTCTCTGTTTGCCTTGGACATAGTTCAAGTCGGCAAACACTGTAGCCTATAGCGAAGGCAAACTCTGCCGCTATAACACAATAATACGATCCTTAATATATCTTAAATAAAACGATATTAAATAAAATATAACATCCAATTCTCGAATCCAATCATTGAGCATTTCTTACGTTATAAGCTTTGATTTTTTTTCTATTGCAAACTCACCACCACTTGTAGTTTCATCTTCGGAAGAGCTTTTGTTAGAAATACTGCTCATATTATTACAAAAGTTTTTATAAGAAATGTTGGCAACTTTACGGATTCAACCATTGGATACTTTAGTAAAACGTCCAATTCCCAACTTTTTTGTCGCACAATAGTAGAAGTCGCTTTCATGATTTACAGGCTTACGCAACCAAATCATCGGCGAATGGAATATGAATCTTCGCCTAACACAAGGAAAATTTAGTCTTAATACATATCTTTTGATAAAAAAACAATACTTTTTGCCACTGGACCAAGCACTCAAAGTCTCTTGACAAACATGACAAATAATGTCTGGAGTCCATAGCTGTCCCACATTCTGAGGTTTCTCTCCAAAGTATTGAAAATATATAGTTTGTAGCGCGTCCGAAAACAAACGTCTTTTCCGAGACTTTCCAACGCTATATTCACCGCAAACAAAATAAAAGCAATTTCGACTATTTTTACATTTAAAAAACCGGCTTTTTGTATTCATTTTTTCATTTATCATTTATTCACTGTTGGTGGAAAACTTGTCAAAATCGATTAATCGGTTTTTTCGATTTATGAACAATAAACAATGAGATCGTTCACACACTACTACACGGTCACACTGCATTCTTTATCACTTTTAACGATGAAAACACGACTCAGTTTCAATGGAAACGCAAGTTGCCTCAGTTTCTAAGCTAGAAACAGATTAATGTGAAAATTTCGAAAAAAGTTAAAAATGGGTGATCTTTCTGTTACTTTCTTACTAGTTCATGGATTTTGTTTTGCTTAAAAGTTTTGCAAAAATCAATGCTATACAAAAAAAAATGTCATGGTCAGTTGCCAAATTCTTTTCTTTTCAGGTGATTAAATGAGTATTTGAACACAGATTTCCACGATAAAAAATAAATGTTGTAAATATTAATTTATATCTCCATAATTGTTCTTTAGATGAGACCAGATTCATTTGATTACCCAGTTGTTCCAGTCTTGAAGTAATCTCAAATGAATCATGTGCGATTTTTCTTGATCCTTGAGGAAACATGCTGATTTGGCCATACATTTCATTGACGAAAATTTCATATAAATGATCCAAATTCGTGCAAGACGCAATGCAGAAACGTCGGGACTTATCATGCACGAACCCAATATCGAAATATTGAGGAAGTTTCGTTAATGAAAAGTAGACAGTAATATAAAGAAAATTCGTCAAGGAATTAAAATCGAAACGTGTTTCTGGGTAGGTGGCCGTAGCCTAGTGGGTAGAGTGCGTGGCCCTTAAGCTAAAGAACCTCGGTAGCCCGGGTTCAATTCCAGCTTAGACAGAAAGTTTTTGCAGTTGAATTAATTTTTCTGTCCGGTCGTCACCTCTCTGAAGACAATGGCAAACCTCAGAGAGCAAAAATTGCCAAGGAAAGCTTCTTGAGAACATAAACCGTTCGGAGTCGGCATAAAAAAACACGTAGGTCCAGTTCTCTGTCATTTATGATCAAACATTTAATAACACCCACAACACAATTGATCAATTGAAGCTGGGTCAAAGTCCTTCCAAGGGCTGTAATGGTCAGTTTATTTTTTTTATTTTTACGTGTTTCTGGACCGAATTCAACGTCGTGCGATATATTTGATAGGTGATAAAAATATTTCATCCTCTCAACTCTATTGGAAATTGACGTAATGTTGGTTTCGTAATGGCCTGACGCCACCACACGGTATGTTTTCCAGGTCCACTCGGGCAGCTGTCCAAGCCCATTCCTTTACCATTGCCTTGATGCCACACAGAACCTCACGTTGTAGTGATAATTTATTTTTTAGTCGTACGGTAAAGTTGTGGAATAGTCTCTCTGCGAGCGTGCTTCCCGTCAGTTTTGAGCTGTGCAAATTTAAAACAAATCTTCACCGAAACTACTCCATCTTTTCAACCACTAACTAGCTATCACCCATCTTCCAAATCAACACAATGCTCATACATTTAAAAGAAACATCACCTGTGCTTTCACTCTACAAAACAGAAAAAAATTGTACCAAATTGTCAAAATCAAACGAATTCGACAGCAATGGCAATGACACCTAAACAGTGGTGTTAATGAAAATTTAAATACTATCGAAAACCATCGATAGTCAGTCCAAAACTATCGATAGTAATGATAGTGTGAAATTATCGATTGTATCGATAGTGTCATCGATAGTTTGCGAACTCTACAGTTTAGCCTTTGAATGATTCGGCGAATTGCAACAATCATGAATATCTTGAAGTTGTTGTTATAAAAGTAGCGCTGACAACAGCTACTTTGCATTATATTTTGTATGAATTCTCTTTAATTCCAGCAGCGCATGCAGAAACTTCCTTTAAGAAATCGTCACGAAAAGTTCGTCAATGATGCCGCGAACTACTGGGTAGTTCTGTTTGTTGTGTATGTGTGGTTTTTGTGTGGATGTATTTTCACATATGACGTAGGCTGCGTCTTAGCGACACTTAGAGCGGTATCTTTTATATATTGTTCTTGAGCACATGCTATGCCAATAGTCAGAACCCGAACAGAATCAAAAGTCGTTACTACCGGCGATCCTCTCTGGTTGCCAGACACACAGAACCCGTCCAGAATGAAAGCGATTGCGACTGACGATGAAGGGTTGCTTTTATATAGCATAGTTTTGTTAGCGGCCATGTTTTCGTTGTTGTGTAAGTGAAACAGAAACAAAAAAGAAACGTGAGAACATAGCAAAAACAATGAAATTGTCCTTGAACATACCCACGGTTGCCACCTCAAATTCCCATAAAAAATACCTTTTTCCCACGAGAACAAAAAAAAAATTACCACAACAATTCCCATCATTACAATTACCACCAAAATACTAAAAAAAATCCCACGGCTATTAAAAAAATACCACAAAAAATACCACAAGTGTTAAAAATTACCACAAAAATACCACGGATTAAAAAATACCACAGAAAATACCATACGAATTAAAAAATACCACAAAAAATACCACACGTATTTAAAATTACCACAAAAATACCACGCATTAAAAATATTACAGAAAATAACATACGAATAAAAAAATACCACAAAATTCATTAAAAATGTAAATATTGCATACTTTTTTTACATTGAAACGCAAATATTACACGTTAAATAAATAAAACATGTACAACTGTGATTAAAAATAGCAGTAAGACAAACAAATTAGAATTAAAGCATTTCTTAAGAAAGTCCGTACATGTTTTTATTTTTAAAGTATGCCCAATTTAATTCAAAACAGAGTTCATTAAACAAAACTATTATTCTGACTGATTGAATTTAAAGGTTGAACAGAACAGAACCGTTATTTCATTTTAAAATTTTGCGACTCAATTATTTGTAGCATTTCTCAATTAACCGTGCTTAGCAGCAAAGATATTAATAAATAATAATATAAGAATACATAAGAAAAAATTTTCTGCATTCCACTTCCGAGTGGAAGTTAAAATAAATTATAATTGAATTCGATATTTGGTGTTCTATATAACATATATAACTTTTTTCATTATACAATTGATTATATTAATAAATTAAATAATATACAAAAAGAAAAAGTGATATGTCCAAATATCGAATTCAATTTTAAATTATTTTCACTTTCACTCGGAAGTGGAGTGCAGAACATGGCTGATAATTGTTTATGTATCTGATTTAAATTTTTATGAATTAGTTTTACGCACTGCTATTATTTTGACTTCAGTTGTATTTACATTTAGCTGTCGATTCCTTAATTTTGTTCATTATGTTTAAAGTCAAACATATTATTTTTAAACAAATTATAATGATTTTTGTTAGATACAACCTTGTAAAATTTTTTGTTTGTGATAAGCTTTTTGCATGAAGAATCGCGGCGACCAAATCCGTCAAAGTCATGTTTCTAAGTGTAGTTTTATTCAAATTTAACACATTCAATATGTTGCTGCGTTCGCTTTTTTTTTAAATTTAGATGCGTTCATAACAAATTCAATATATAACCAGGTGTGAAAAAGCGTGCGGAGATATTTGTGCAAAAATAACATTTAAAACTGTAACGAAACGAAGTTTTGCGCAAATATTGATTAAAAATCCTTAAAAATTAAAAATTCCCAAAAAAAATCCCACGTGAATTAAAAAATACCATGCTGAATTAAAAAATTACCAAGAGAATTTTTAATTCCCACGGCAATTAAAATTTCCCAAAAAAAATCCCACGTGAATAAAAAAATACCATGCTGAATTAAAAAATACCATGGGAATTTTTAATTCCCACGGCAATTAAAAATTCCCAAATATGGGATTTTTCTACTAAAGGTGGCAACCGTGAACATACCCAATTGTTGCAAAATATGGCACCACTAATTGTACTCAGAGAGGAAATCGCCGGTCGTTAGGGAAAAAATAGAATAGATTCTATTCAATTTTACTCTAGCGATAATTCGCTACGACTCTTGCTCAGCGATTTCATTTTGGACGGCTTCGTTAACTTGCATGTGTTCTGTTGTGTGTTCGACATCACAAGTCGTTACGACTTTTGGTTCTGTTCGGGCTCTCACACGAATTCTTAAACTCTTTCGCTCACTCGACAAAAACCAGTGGCGACACAGCATTGTTTCGAAAACGCAATTTTTTTGCCTCACTTCTATTTACAGTCTGGTTTTTTATTTTACCGACCACTGGTATAAAATCAATCACACAGCAGACTAGACAACTGTTTCGGAAATAGTTACATTTCCTCTTCAGTAGTCTTGAGTGATTTAGCAGTGACCAACGCAGTGTTTTACGTTTCATGTGATTTGACACAAGTTTGAATAAATTCATCTGAATGATATGACGCTGAAATTTGACTTTAAAAATGTTCAAATGCTCTCAAAAAAGTTGCACAAGCAATTTCATTACGGTCAGGTTCTTCACCATTTCTTGTGTTCAAATTTGTCATTGAAATTGAAACATTTCATTAGAATAGTATTATATGAGAATTTTTGCTATTTTTTTAAGAAAAATTTAATAAAAAAGACACAGTTTCGATAGTATCGTAAGTATAGACGTAGAATTCCTTTTAATACAGTAATAGAGAAAAGTTCTGATTTTCTCGTATTTATTCTTCAAAATTTTTTAAAGTATTTCATCTTCTTAATAAAAATTATTCAAAAACAAATTTGTTGTTGTTGTCCTTCTTTACGCTTACCTGATCTAAAAGGCTCACAATTAAATTCATGCAAAAATTTGTTTTGTTTGATAAAAAGTTTTCATTTGATATTTATGGTGATGAATTTGTTGTTCTTTTTCATTTGGTTAAAACTTCAACTGGTTAAAACTAAATGTAATTCAAAGTTATGTTTAATTAATGGAAATAAATATGGGTAAAATTGAATTATTTATTTTTCCTGTAGTAAAGAGCATATACATATATATATATATTTTAAAAGTAATTTAAAATTAAAATTTTAGTTAACAAAATAAATTTTTAATATGGAAAGAAAATAATGCATAATAAAAATAGTTCGAATTTATTATGGTACTTAAAAAATTAATGCTGTTTTTAAAACACAACGCATGCTTAGTAACGCTTGCGCAAATTTGCGTAGTAGTATACATACATGCTGAAAATAAACATTCGTTTTATTCGTACTTTAACTCATGGCAGAATAACCAGGTAGAGCCGACTCGGAGAGGAATGATGTAGAAAGCAGAGAAAAGCGAGCTAGTTGTCAAATACAGCTGTTCATGTCGAGTAAAAATTAAGAACACCTAAAAAAATTTCAGCTAACTGAACCAACAACAATTACCAAGCAAATCTAAAACAGCGACGTACAGAAAGGAGCAAGATCACAGCGGTTTAGCAGCGTTAGAGGGGATGAGCCGAATCGTCCAAAAAAATAAACATAACTTTGCTTACTATGTCCCGCACGAAAATTCTCGAGCACTTCACTAGCAAGATCTCTTTGTCCCGCTTTTCACTCGGCAATAATTGCCTTCGCCGCAAGCAGTTTGTGGATTATTCGCCCGCATGAGGGGGCTTACGAAAGTCCCCTTTAAACCAAAGTAGTCAACAAAATACTTACGGCGAAAGCAATTATTACTCATAGAATTGCCGAGTGAAAAAACGGCCCTTTGCAGCACATGCAGAACCAAAACAACAATATCAGCAGCTAGTAGCAAAGTTGCCAGTTATGTTGGAAAAATCCCATTCGTGGTAATTTTTAATTGCCCTTTAGAACTTTTCTTTCTGGGAATTCCTATTAAATATTTTAATTCAGCGTGGCATATTTTAATTGGCGTCGGAATTCAGCGGGGTATTATTTATATTTCTGTGGGAGTTTGGTAATATTCTTCTTACATTTTTTTGTTCGTTTTTAGTAAGCAAAGTTTCTTTGTGGTATTTCTAAATGTTTTTTAAATTATTTGTGCATATAGGACTTATTGCGGTATTTTTTAATGCAAATGAGATTTTTGTGGCAATTGTAAATGAATATGGAATTTGTGGTGGTATTTTTGTGGTAATTTTTAATGATCGTGAGATTTTTTTTGGATATTTTTTATTGCGGTAGAAACTTTTTTGTTTATCTTTACAATGGTAATTTTTGTTGTATTTAATTTATTTTATTGTGAAAAAAGTAACTTTTTGTCGGAATTGTTTTAAATTTTAGCTGGCAACCATGGCTAGTAGTGGTATATTTTTTGAAGCCACAAACTGGCTCTCTAGCTACATGCATCTGTATTCTCTATTGCATTACAACCCAGCAAGCCATGAATGTTACTGTGCCAGCTAAACGGTACTTAAAACGGCAGCGTCTGATTTGCTGGTATGAAAACGACATGTTCTTGTACCTTTAAACCGTTCTCTATATAAATGTAAAGTCCTTTTCTATAAAGTTTTTTTTTTATATGATTTAAATACAAATTCTAAATGTTTGATAGTTTAAATCATACTTGATTTTAAATACAAATTCTAGTTGTTTGATAGTTTAAAATCGTTTATTGAACTTAAGGTCAAAGTTAGAACAATTAATTGCTCTTACAAGTTAATCAATCAGCTAGTGATGTTTTTTTTTCTTGTCATATTGAAAATGTTGTTGCTGTTGTTTCTTTGAAAAAATTCGTTAGAGCAATTAATTGTTCTAACTTGACCTAAAGCTCAATAAACGATTTTATTGATACTTTAAACAACTAGAAACAACTAGAATTTGTATTTTAAATCAAGAATGATTTAAACTATCAAGCATTTAGAATTTGTATTTAAATCATAGAAAATCAACATTAATATAAAACTTAATAAATGGTACGCTTATATGAAACACACATTGTATAGTTTGCTGACAACGAAACGGTCCGCTTCAGTGCTTTTAAAAGTGAACACCGTTTTCTACCGAGCCGATTGGCTATCTGGAAAACGAAAAACATGAAAGCAACTGATGTGTATTTATATATGTATGTTTTACATACATATTAATAAAAACAACATTAACAACAACAAAAGCAGCACAACAACGAACGACGTGATTACGAAACAAACAAGCAAACACAACAACAACAACAACAACAACCTTAAAAACGGCAAAAGCAGCTACTGCAGCTAAGCAGCTTGTGCATTTCTCATACGAATTTATGAATTTTTCATCTTCTTAGATTTTGCTATTTTATTAGATATTCGTTTTATTCCCACTAAAACTGATATTTTGGCATTTTTTTTTTCTTTGTACGATGAATATTAAAGGCTGTAGGTATACCCCAAAGTGTCAAATATCACTTTGAAAAAATTCGTGAAAATGACCCCCATACAAACCGCGCTGTAAGACGTAATTCTACGTCAAAAACTAAGTGCATACTTTTTTTTACAAAATAAATACTTAAAGAAAGTTATTCTTTTTTGAAAACATCGTTTTTTTCCGGACAAATCAGACTCGAATTTAAGTCTCATGAGCGAGTTCTAAAAATTCTTCAATCGGAACGAAATTTTAGGTGACAATCATAAATCTTGTGACAATAAAAATGGTAAAAATTTATCCTTCTCCATGCCTTGTGACAGACTGTGAAGATGTGAAGACGAAGAACACCAGAGGGCCATATGACAAATGATCCCTCCGTTCTTACTGGGAGTTCTTGCACTACAAGGTTCTTTCAATAAAATTGATTCTTTTTTCAGAAACAATTCACGCAATGAAATTTTTCAGGTATCTATAAAAACTGTACACTCAAGATATTTTACACTGTAAGGACAAAAGCTTTCACTGTTAAATAAACTGTTACAAGAAAACAATTGTCACAACAACGAATATTTGGCAATAACAATAAAGTATTTTCGCCAACAATTTCTAAGTTATTATGACAACTGTCGCGCTTTCATCGCAGCAATGCGTACGCTACTTAACTCCCACAAAAGTAATGGTAAAATTATGTTTGATTAACGCAACGCAAGGTGGCCGTAGCAAATGGCAGATTGCACGTAGATAATTTCGTGTTGATTATGCAGACGTACATCTACTTAAAGAACTTCAACTCAGCTGCTTTTGTTTACAAAAAGTAAGATGTTTTTAATTGGCGGAAAATTATATCTATTAGCAAATTTACCGCACTAAGAA
The DNA here is from genome assembly GCA_963920525.1 of Dichetophora obliterata. Taxonomy (NCBI): domain Eukaryota; kingdom Metazoa; phylum Arthropoda; class Insecta; order Diptera; family Sciomyzidae; genus Dichetophora; species Dichetophora obliterata. Next base: position 155,199,973 of record OY986436.1, on the reverse strand, counting down.
CAAAAGATGGAACAAAAAAAGAATTGTGAGTTAAAAGACACAATTTATCAGTAAATTTACCGCACATAAACTGTTGCTATGAAAATGCAGCTATCACCAGTGTTGTCACTTGAAAATTTTAAATAGTGTAGCATTCTAAAATGTGATAGATCTACCACGATTGTGGCAGAGTGACAACACTGGCCGTCACAAGACCATAGAGCCGACGTAAGTTCAAAATGAAATTGAACTTTTTATTTGTTATACGTTTATCTTAAGGTTGTGGGATAAGATTCTGTGTTTATCTATACTGTTCTAAGCTTCGTTACGTGGTGCATAACCAGATACACACAAAGCCCATACAACAGAAATTCACGTGTCATTTACTACGGGCACCTTGCGTTGCGTTACGCGAATATAATTGGACCATAAGATTGTTTGCACTTAATATATACAAGTTGTAACGCCAACAGTCTTAGCTCTTGAACAGTAATTCAAGAGCGACACTGTAGAATCAACAGAAAGTAATTTACGCAAGAAACAAAAAATTTTTGGTTTATTCGAGATTTAAGCAGAAATCGTTCTCTTACTGCTTTCGTGACCCAGTTGAAATTCATTGAATGTTGATAGTCGGCGTTAAATAAAATGGCTTGTTATACCGTTTGGCTCCCTTTATCAACCAATATCATCATCATCAATACCAATAATATTGTATAAAATTGCTGTGCAAATAGTCTGTTACCAGTAAACTCCAAAAGTACTGAGCCGATTTTGATGGAAAATGTTTTAAAATATCATATTTGTGCTACAGCATTTTATAGGTGTATTTTCCTGTCTAAATTTTAAAACTAGGTATATTGAATAAAGTGCTAAGTTTCTTAAGAAATCATAGCAGATGACACGCATTCTTTAACGGCATGTTTATGTAAAATGAAACGAAGGCTGAACGTGGTGCGAGACGAGGTAAGCAATACATATTTCCATATCAAAAAATATTGTTGCTAGTTTCTTTCACTACGTTCAGCCTTCGTTTCGTTTTACATAAGCATGCAGTAATTGTTTACTTTTCAGGGGTTTTTGTCGCGATAGTTTCTCTTTTTGTGCTTATATAGCACTGCACAACAAAAAAAGAACCGTTGAGCCTCGAGCAATACGAAAAGTGAAGTACAAATACGTGTAGCGCTGCGCTCCAATACAAAACAAAAGAAGAAATTTTTTAATTCGTTTGACATGTATTGTCATATTGACATGTACTAGGATTGATAAAGAAAAAAGTCAGTGGCGAAGCCTCCGACCACTGTGGCCTGCTAGTAAAGTAATAAAGTGAATCTAGTTATAGCTATAAAGTTTAATAAAGTGTTAAGTACTTTCGTTATAAACTTTTCTCATCAATATGAGACTTTTTATCACTGATGACGGGAAAATTAGTTGATAAACAAACGAGCGCTAAATGGTCAAGGCAGTGCTACCAACCTGAAAAAATATTGTCGTATCTATAAGGCGCGCGCAGTTTAACGCAGTATTCTCGTGTAGCGGCCCGTATTTAGACAGTCGATAAAAACTAACAAATCAATATTTTTACAATCAGTTTTTTTAGTACTTATTCAAAAAAAAAAATATTCCAAAAACACGCTATTGAAGTAAAGGGGGGGGGGGGAAACCGTGTTCATCGTGACACAATTTCAAACCTTCTTTCTAATCATCTGAAAAAAAAGAATTGTTAATATGTAAGAACGCTGCTATATCCCGGTGTAGGGAAAGAGCAATAATTTTTTCGCGAAATGGCGACTGTTCAAAAAATTTCATATTTTGGTCTTTTTTCAAAGTTTTGAGTACATTATGTTCGCTTTGAAAGGGACATATCGTCGTTACAAATGTGAAGTTGCGAATCTGAAAATCGATATTTTTCAGGAGAACAAAAAACAAATTTTTACTCAACAACAATTCAGCGCGGCCATAAATATTGTTCTTGTTATTATATTTACGTAAGTTTATATTACCTTATGCATGTTGTTCATGATATTCACATTTAAGCCAATATTTCTAGCTGATAAATCAGGTACCCTGACATAACCCCAAGTGGCACAATCCCAATATTTAATTTTGGGATTATGTCACTCCTTGTACAGTGACATAAGCCCAAATTTTTTTCTTGGGGCAATGTCACTGCATGTAAAGTGTCATAACCCCAATTGGGATAATGTCGTTTTTGAGCCTAAAAATGAGAAAATTTGGATAGACATTTCGAAATATTTTGTTTTAAGCTAAAACTAATTTATTTGACTATTTTTTCGTGGAGCGTATGTATGTATTAAGAGCTTTAAATTCCAAATCTGTACAAATTTATGGCCGCTCTCATCTGGTTTAGAAGTTATAGGGGTCAAAATCAAAGAAAATGGGCTCGAAAAACTTGCTATTTTTCTATTAATTGCATACTTTTATAAACTAAGCAAGAATATTTAAAGAAAACTTTTTTAACCTATTCAATAACCAATAAACTTCATGCATTACTTTTCAAGACAGAACACTTTTATTACATATGTAAGTCCTAACTTTTTCAATAAACTAAGCCAGTTTAGTTTTTTCTTTAATTTGCACTTCCAGCCTAATATATCAAAAAATTAAAATTTTTTATAAAAAATCGCGCGATTTTTGGGATTTCTGAAATTATATCGTATATATTCTGAAATCGATTATACTGAATAAAGTAAAAATGTGCACTTTTATGACATATGTAAGTCCCAACTTTTTTCAATAAACTAAATTAGTTTAGTTTTTTTCTATTCAATAACCATTAAACTCCATGCATTACTTTTCAAGACAGAACACTTTTATTACATATGAAAGTCCCAACTTTTTCAGCAAACTAAGCCAGTTTAGTTTTTTTCTTTAATTTGCACTTCCAGCCTAATATATCAAACAATTACAATTTTTTATAAAAAATCGCGCGATTTATAGAAAAACTATAAAAGTATATTTTTAGTACACGGGTGACATAATCCCAAAAAAATTGGAATTTTGACTTCTTTTTATTTGGGAATATGTCAATCCTTCCATAGTGACATAATCCCAAGTAAAAAAATTGGGTTTATGTCACTGTATAAGGAGTGACATAATCCCAAAATTAAAAATTGGGATTGAGCCACTTGGAATTATATCACGGCACCGATAAATCATATTCGTTACTTTGAAAACGAGAAAATTTTATTTAACTTTTTTTTTCAATTGTAACTAAACAAATATGCCACATTTGATACTTTGCTCTGTATTTTTTTAAGATAACACCCCGTATTCAATAATTGAACACGATTGATGATTTTTTACAAAATGTTTATTAATAAATACAAAAACAAATGTATGTGATTAAAAATGAACTACAATAAAAGTCCACTACCCTCAATATTTTCGTCTTCATCTGCGTTGGGATCCGGTAGAATATCTCGAGTACTTTCTGAAGTTGGAAGTTGCTTGTACAAAGAGTGGTATGCTCTTGGAATTAGATTTTGTTGGCATAGATTTTCGAGATCTTTTTTCTTCTGCTTTGATATAGGTAGTCTCTTGGGGTAATTATGGGGTAATTGATTGTTAAAAATCAGAGGACGATATTTTGTTTTTTAAAATGAGGGTTGTAAAACTTTGTTTTCGATAAATTTGATTAAGAAATAATTGTTGTCGTTCTTCCTTTCTATATTGAAACCACACACACATGCTGAAATTAATATCGTTCTCTTTTGCTCCATTTGTTATAATTTGTGATTTTTTTACCGTTTATTCTTTTTTGTTGAATTAAAAATTGTGACCTGTTTGGATTGAAGTCCATAAAATCATCATGAAGTAAAACGGTAACTTTTGGTGAGGGTTTATTCCGTGCAAGTCGCATTATTTGAGCGCAACCTTCGGCGGTATGTAAACTGGTACATTTTTTGCTTTAATTTCGATTTTATACTATGTTCACACTAAGGTCGAAAAGCCGCTTTTAAGTTTTTCACCATAGAAGAATTGTCAAATGAAAAGCTGCTAATTGTTTGCTTTTCAGCGAAAAACTCCGAAAATCTCAAAAACAACTCTGATTCATGGCACAATTACTGACAAGGTAGTAGCGTAGACTTTACCATTCAGCGATTTTTTACACAACAGTTGCAAACTGTTGTCTGCGCTGAATGCGGCCAATGTGCAAACTAAAAACATTCCAATAAACTTCGTGAACAAATTTAATGAATCAAAGAAAAGTTAAAAAGAAGCACATTGCTAGTCAACAGCAGAAAACTAAAAACATTCCAATAAACTTCGTGAACAAATTTAATGAATCAAAGAAAAGTTAAAAAGAAGCACATTGCTAGTCAACAGCAGAAAACTAAAACTCCTTTAGCTGTATTTGACAACTACCAATCGCCAAAAAACTGTCACGGCTACCTTGTCAAATAATTATACCATGCTCTGATTATAGGCCCAACCAAAATAGACGAAACGAGACGATAGCATTTTGACGAACGTCTGCACTCGTTACGGATGTTAACGGATTTAACCCAAAATGAAGCGATTTGCTCAACTCGTCCTAAACAGCTGATCAGTAGGCAATCGAGTATTATTTATTTATGTATATTGTGCATTTTGTAATTTTTAATATAGATTTGTGAAAAATGAGTGAAATAATGGCGAAATTGAAACAAATTGATGAAAATAAAATAAAAACACACTCTGCACAGTTGATGTTGACAAGTTGCTACGCTAGCAGTTCGGTTCTTACGGAATAATACGTCTTGTCAAACTGTTTCGTTTAGTTTCGTTCAGTTACGTTTGCTTATTTTGGGTAACAATTTGGCCTTATGGTTGTTGAACAGACTGTTCGTTGAGGTAAAGTCATAATTTATTACTAAAATCCAGAATGTCGCTTGTATTTGACATTGCATCTGTCTGTTGATATTAGCCGCATTCAGCGAAGTTAACAGTTGGCCACTATTGAGTTAAAATTCGATAAATAGTAAAATTTTATGAGCGCTTATTAAATCTGATCACTTAGCGGGCGCCATTTAATCGAGCGAAACAATTATATGCTACATGAAAAGAAATGTTAATGGCCGCATTTAGCGCAGACAACTGTTGCGAACTGTAATGATAGCGCTACTTTAGTAAGCGATGTCTTTCTCTGAATGTGATGCTACTCTACACGTCAAAAATTTTATTTAATTCAATTATATATAATTTTTATGTAAATTTAATTCAATTGCAAAGGTTTCTCAGTTAAATTTGCTTAGTTCTTTCTATGTTTTTTGCTTCAACAGCGTCAGTAGCAGCATCTGACAGTTGTGTTCATGTAGCATGGAATTTTTCGCTCGATTAAATGGCGTATGCTACCTGATCAGTTTTAGTGAGCGCTACCAAAATTTTACCATTCACTGCAAACTGTTGTCTGCGCTGAATGCGGCCAATGTGCAACTGGTAGATGCTGCTACTGACGCTGGTAAAGTTATAAACACAGAAAGAATTTGTATTTATAAATTAAGTCTGTTCCCGTATTAACTTCTATTAATTGTAATAGATTAGAGAGTGTCATTTTGCATGTTATTCCTCTCTCTCGAGCTTCAAAATAAAGCTTTCAAGCAACTTCAAGCTACTTGAATCTAGTACGGAAACACACCTATTGTCTCCACTTACAATATTTGATTGCATGCGAACTGTCAAATTGAATTTCATGATATCCAGATTTCATGCTATATTACGTAGGGCACTTCATCTCATGAAATTTTATTTTGGAATTCCATTCGCCATTCCATTTTATGTTTTTCACTCTTTAATGCTTTTGCAATATTTTTTGCTTAAAAAGTTCTTAGAAATGCATACACTTACATATTTTACTGAAAAGTGACAGCTCATCACTAATCACAGCTCATATCTCAAAAAATATTTCAAGAGATAAATTTCATGATACGCGTGGTCTTCACTTGAGATATATATCATGAAATTCAATTTGTCAGTTCACATGCAATCAAATATTGTAAGTAACGACACTGTGTTATGAAACAGCTGTTTGCTGTCAATAAAATTAAATTATTGGGCATGCATATAAAATGCTAGTGCACATTCACTATGTCCAACCTAAAAAGCTGCACGAAACGCACGTCAGGAAGATCGAACGGTTTGCTATTTAGGCGTAACTCCAGCCCGATGGTTTCTTCTATTTAAAACTTGTCTTTTAAACACAGGCACACACACACTTGTAAATTATATATTCCTACATTTGCCTCCTTTTATGAGCATTTCTTAATGAAATTCGTAAATAAACATTCATTTTTCAGACCAAAGTGTTCACTTTCTTAAAATTTGTTACGATAAAAGACAGAAAAATGTATCTGTTATTCTGTTCTTTCATAACAGATTTCATAGCAGATTTTGTCATGCAAAATAGTAAATAAAAGATTTTGTAAAAGATTTTTGATAGTTCGAAAAATCTGGTGTGATTTATAACTGATTTGATAAAAGATTTGGGCCTATTCTGCCAAGTCTGTTATTCTGTTATGAATTTTCTGTTATGAATCATAAAAGATGCCGACCATAAAAGATCTGTTAAAATTGGTATTCTGCCTTTCGATCTTTCATGGTACTCTGTTATCAATCTACGAAAACAAAAATCTATTACAATTCCGTTAACTTCTGTTATGAAAGAACTGATTGCTGTCAATAAATTGAAAAATAAATTAATGCAAGTTGAAGTTGTCGCTTTTAACGTGTGAATTGCAAATATTTTTGCAAATTTAGCATTAAAGAAGTGTCGTGCATGAGCATTACAAACTAGCGTGTCCGTTTTGATTCAATTGCTTGTTTTAAAACAATGTCGTACTAAGAGGACGACCCAGAGCCCGTTTACAATGATAGAAGAAGCTCAAGTTTAAAATAAAAGTCGTGTAGGACGCAGTTACGGCGTGGGTGGTAGCGAAAGGGACAGAGGTGCCCGTGCAAGTTTCAAACGTAAGGAACAACGGGGAGACGAGCATGATGATCGCGATCGCCGTGGTCAAAGAAATGGTGGTGGTGGACGCAATTATGACTACCGAACAACTAGATGTGCGTTCTGATTGTGTATGTATAATTATTGAATGCGCAGGATCTAATATTCAGACAATACAATCTGATTATAATGTAAGCGTTGATTTAGATCAGAGACGTCGTGGCAGTGAGCTAAATTACAAATTTAAAAAAAAATAAAAATAAATTAAAGCTTCGATGGCGACGAAAAAAATTAAGAACAAAAACAACAACATGAGCACAAAAATTTCAAAAATAGGTTTTAAGCATCTGACGTGGCCCAAATGTTACACGATATTGAAAATGTACAACAAAAAACTCGCCAAGTGTGCGCTACGAGAAAATACCAACAAAAACCATACAGCAGCAATAACATTGATAGCTAGCTTTCGACGCGAGCAAACAACAACAATGCCATGTGCATAATTCCTCGAATTACAACACACACGGAAATATTGAAGTTGTTGTAAGTGAGCTAAAAGAGCTAAAAGAGCTATGGGATTTACAAGTCTGATTTAGATAAGGGTACAAAGGTGGTAACCATATCTGCAAATTCCAAAGGAAACATCAAAGATGCTGCATGTTGGTGATAAAAGTAGCTCATCCTACCAAACGACTTCTACAATAGTATAGTAGAATAAATCCAAAGGGACCTTTCGTAGTGGAGGCGGTGGACGCCGAGATAGTTATTAAAAACCAAAGCTGCAACAAAATCTAGAATTCCAGAAAGAAGAATAAATTCCTTTCTAGATATAAGTCAGCTTAACATTTATGTAATTTTTATGCTGCATTTTTTACACATACATTAATAATTTTTTATTTAGAAAGACCTATTGTAAAAATTATAAATGATTTCACAAAAAAAAAATACATTTTATATGCAATTTAAAAAAAACTGCACGGACTAAAGTTATTTTTTTAGTCTTCCAAGACTTTGTTTCATAAATTAAACATAACGAAACACAAAACAATCTGATTTAGCTTGACTTATTAAATTTATTGAAATTCGTTATGATAAAAGGCAGAAAAATTTATCTGTTGTTCTGCTATGTTTCATAACAGATTTCATAGCAGATTTTGTCATGCAGAATACCAAATAACAGATTTTGTAAAAGATTTGTTGACAGTTCGAAAAATCTGCTGATTTACAACAGATTTCATAAAAGATTGCCGTGCGGAATACGAATTTTGGTCTCGTAACAGATTTTTTGACAGCTCAAAAATTTGTTACTGAAATCATAACAGAATAACAGAATTTTTCCATAACAGATTGTGCAGAATAGGCCCAAATACTTTATTATCATTTATCGCTGCAATTTTATCCTCATCTCGTCCTTTTCGAGCATCTTTCTTTTGTTCAAGGTGTAAGTTATGTGATTCCTTTTTAATATTTTTTCTTTATCTGTGCATTCTTCGAAAGCAATGCACACTTCACAGATGTCCTTTTTGGGCTTGTGAAATTTAAGTTTGCATGATTTGAATGTTCGTCTGTAAGACTCGTAGCCTAGGACTTTTTCTCCTAAATTAGCACATGCTTATTTGTAAAGAGAGTACATAATGTTTATATTAAGCTGAGAGTCTAAATACTTGAAGTCACTTGATTTGTGACAGTAATATGACTCAGTATGAGGGAAAGAAAGAATATGTTTTTTATAAATTCATTATGTTTTTCATTGTTTATCTGTTTCATTGTTTAAAAATTCTCGACAAACAGTGTGGGTCTCATTTCTACTTGTTAATCGGTAGCAGTTTGTGAAATCATTGTTCCTCTAAAGTTCCTAATGAGTGAAATTTGTTATAGATAATTTTTCTCACATCTTCGGGAAATTTTGAACAACATTGATGTTATGGTCGACAAGGCAACGAGGATGTTTCATTGGTTTTGTTGAAACGAGCTTACCCTTATTCGTAAAATATTCTTCCCCTCTAAACGATGTGATCTATTCAAATTCATTTTCCAATTTAGAGGATTTGTCTTACGGTTTTTTGTGGGCTTTGACGACCAATCATACAATTTTCACTTAAAGAATCGGTATGGAGGCCAATCAAAAATTGATTGCTTGAAGCTTCTTCTGGTGGTATATAATTATCATTGTTTGCATCGTCGAAACTAAGTTCTACAAGAACATCACTTTCATCATCAAAATTAAGCCCTATGAAGAACCATTTATTTGAATCAATCTAAAAAATTAACTAATAAATTTTCTCAACTTATCATCATATTCCCCCATAGCTAAAAAAGGTAGATAATTTTTTATAAAAAAACTTTCCTGTATAAAAACTGCTGCAAATAACTGAAGCTCACGAAAAAAATGACACATTCGATAGTATGTACTATGTAAAACAAATTTTTTTTTACAAAAAATTCCAATCGAAAATGAATATTCCGCATTTGCTACTTTTAATAGGAAAAAATAATAAAAAAGTGCATATTCGATACTTTACTATATCGACGCAGATCCGTAGGGAGTGAAAATCAGCAAATTTGGTACAGCATATAGTTTCACTTACGCAATAGGATGCAATGGTAAAAAAATTAAATTTTTCAGATTCGTAACTTCACATTTGTAACGACGATATCTGGGATCAGTTTAAACTCCAAAAACGATACTAGCATTGAGATCAAACAACCCAGTGTTAAATGGACACATGACGTAACCAATTATTTCTTAAATACAATTTAGCTGCGAGGCCTCCAACGCCTGTATACTATTCTGAATTACATTTGCTCGGACATGGCCGCTAAAATATTGATGACATCTACCTTACACATTAAGCGACGATGGGAGTAGGTATGTACAAGATAGGAGGGAACAAAAAAATTTAACGAAAATCCTCTCTACGCCGAAAACACAACGAAAACCGAAAATAAGCAAACAAAAGCAAATTACGCCAAAAACTATTTTCACAATTATTTTTACAATTTAATGAACCAATTTATTATCTTTTATAGACTATTTCAGAATTAATATTTAATAACACTTAGTTATTTTATACATAAAAATTGGTTCTGGTTTAAACATAAAGATTCATAAGTTTCACAAACACACTTCACTGCAAATCTTCTTGTTAAAAAACACGATATTGCTACACAGACGAATAAATTCTAACTGTTGTTTGAACAACTAAAATAATATAATGCGAGCGCAAGCCAGAAGTGAGCAGAAACAATATTTTTTTCGCTTACAGTTCTGCATTACAGTGTCATCACCGACAAATTTTTACAATTTGGGCTCAGTAGGCAGTTAAGAAGCAGACCCCTCTCTCGACGGACGAAAATCGGTCATCATGCTCGTCCTACACTATGCATCACAAACCTGGAGTTGCACACCGTTGATGCTTGTAAAAATTTTTAAGTAAAGACAATATTCCATAATACAAATGAGCGGGACGTGACAAAATCTTAATTGTGTTGTTATGACACAAAATAGAAAAAAAGAGATTGGGGTTGGCACACTTGTAGAGATACTTTACTTTCGAAATTTGATAAAAAGTATATTTAATTAATGTGCAAACTTTTTCAGTAAGCTATATGTTGATCTCTACTATTCATTTTGTTGCTAAGCTAGCACAGCGCAAAAAAAAGACAACATATAAAGGTAGTGCTACACTCCAAAACAATGCAAATTAAAGGAATACTTTTTTATTTCATTTGGCATGTATTGTATGGCATGGGAGCCGCTGAGCGGGGGGAAAGGTGGGCAGTTTCCCCCCCCCACTTTTTTAGCTAGATAAACAATTTAAAAGGAAAAGTTATTCAAAATATCAGTTTTTTTACAACGATAATATTTTTGTATTATATATTTTCCTCTTCTTTCTCTCTTCTTCATGTTTCATGTGAAGAAATTTTGGTGAAATTTTTTTGCACCACCATTTGTACTGCCCCCCCATTTGTACTGCCCCCCCAGATGAAATTCGCTTCCGACGCGATTATCCAGTGGTAAATGGGCACATGACGTAACCAATGATTTCCTAAATACAATGTAGCTACGGGGCCTCCCAAATCGGCTTACATTTGTTCGGACATGGCCGCTAAAACACTGATGACATTTACCTTACACAGTATGCGACGATGGGAGTAGGTATGCACAAGATAGGAGAGAACAAAAAAATGACGCACAACATTGGGGAGAACACAAATAAATTGAACGAAAATACTCTCTACACCAAAAACACAACGAAAACGAAAGAGAACATACCGAAAAGAAGCAAACAAAAGCAAATAACGACACAAATTATTTTCTGAATAATTTAAACATTGTAATGAACGAATTTAATACCTCTGGCACTTCAAAGTTAATGTTTAATAATACTTTGTTATTTTATACAAAAACCTTTGTATACCTTTCTTCTGGTTTAAACTTAAAGATTAATAGTTTTTACACAAACACTTCACTGCAAAATTTCCTGTTTTGGCAAACGGTTAGCGGAAACAAGATTTTATTTCCAATACAATGCTATCACCGACAAATCTTTAAATGCGGGCTGCTATATAAAGCTCTTGTAACGTTGTTCGTTTGTTCCTCTTTTACGTGAGAACCACTGAATTGATTGGAACGATTAAGGTACCAAAATATTTCTAATTTATGTCAAATCATTAAAAGATCTTATATATTTGCCAAGCCCACATTAAACGTCACATAAATGCGAAAAACATAAAGAGACGAGCAAAACTCAAGCGGTTCGGACAAATAAAACATAAAAAGCCAAAAATACTGGTCATTTTAGCCCTTGAAAGGACCTTGACTGAGCATCTATTGATCAATTGTGTTATTCGTATATTATACGTTTGAACACAAATGATTAAGAACTGAGCCAACGAGTTTTATATTATCAAGAATCTTTACAAGGCATTTTTTGAGGTTTGTTATTGTCTGCAGAGAGGTGGCGGCAGAACAGACAAATTTTATTTATTTGTTAAATTCAAAAATTTTTTTTTACACCATATCTATACATTCTAAAATAAAAAAAAATGAAACCTATACGGGGAAGCCGCTTGTTATAGCTAGTAATTAATAATAGGAAATGCACAAAAGTATCCAGAGACAAAACGAAACCTTATGATGAAAAAATGTTCTGGCATGTTTAGTCTTAAACAGTCTGACAAGTATAGGAGCATGCACAGGTTATTTTGTGTAAATCATTTCTGGGGAAAATGTGCTGACTCGACTTAAAGCAGTTTGTCATTAATTGGTCTTCAAGTCATGATACAAAAATAATTTTTTATCCTAATTTAGAAAATATTTTAACACCATTTCTTTTATTTATTTTATTTATATATTTTAACACCATTCATTGCAACTTAATCAAATTTGTCGGCCTTTGTAGGCTAGTGGAGATTGCGATAGACTTTCAAACCAGAGGTCCTCTGGGCATGGTTCTTTCACTTGATTTGTTCTTTCCTGCATTTAAGAATTATGGGAAAATAAAAAACCACAGCTGAATTGTGAAAAATGTGGAATTAAAGGATAGAAACAAGCATTAGCCTCGGTTACAAATAATTCAAATTTTCTCTCACATTTGTTTCGCCTAATCAGCAATTCACGTATGGTTCCAATCAGATCCTCTAAATAATCTATCCCTTTCCTTTCAGGTCAAAGACCAAACCTTGCCTGTATAAGGCGCATGCCTTGGTTCTTTGATATATTTAAAAAAAAATTAAAAAGAATTTAAATATTTTAAATTTAAAATTTAAAAACATTGTAATTGACAAAAAAACAAAAAAGAAAGTAAGCTTTAAACAACTAAAAATTTAACAATGTAAATTTTTATTATTATTATTATCATTATCATTATCATTATCATTATCATTATCATTATCATTATCATTATTATTATTATTATTATTATTATTATTATTATTATTATTATTATTATTATTATTATCATTATTATTATCATTATTATTATTATTATTATCATTATTATTATTATTATTATTATTATTATTATTATTATTATTATTATTATTATTATTATTATTATTATTATTATTATTATTATTATTATTATTATTATTATTATTATTATTATTATTATTATTATTATTATTATTATTATTATTATTATTATTATTATTATTATTATTATTATTATTATTATTATTATTATTATTATTATTATTATTATTATTATTATTATTATTATTATTATTATTATTATTATTATTATTATTATTATTATTATTATTATTATTATTATTATTATTATTATTATTATTATTATTATTATTATTATTATTATTATTATTATTATTATTATTATTATTATTATTATTATTATTATTATTATTATTATTATTATTATTATTATTATTATTATTATTATTATTATTATTATTATTATTATTATTATTATTATTATTATTATTATTATTATTATTATTATTATTATTATTATTATTATTATTATTATTATTATTATTATTATTATTATTATTATTATTATTATTATTATTATTATTATTATTATTATTATTATTATTATTATTATTATTATTATTATTATTATTATTATTATTATTATTATTATTATTATTATTATTATTATTATTATTATTATTATTATTATTATTATTATTATTATTATTATTATTATTATTATTATTATTATTATTATTATTATTATTATTATTATTATTATTATTATTATTATTATTATTATTATTATTATTATTATTATTATTATTATTATTATTATTATTATTATTATTATTATTATTATTATTATTATTATTATTATTATTATTATTATTATTATTATTATTATTATTATTATTATTATTATTATTATTATTATTATTATTATTATTATTATTATTATTATTATTATTATTATTATTATTATTATTATTATTATTATTATTATTATTATTATTATTATTATTATTATTATTATTATTATTATTATTATTATTATTATTATTATTATTATTATTATTATTATTATTATTATTATTATTATTATTATTATTATTATTATTATTATTATTATTATTATTATTATTATTATTATTATTATTATTATTATTATTATTATTATTATTATTATTATTATTATTATTATTATTATTATTATTATTATTATTATTATTATTATTATTATTATTATTATTATTATTATTATTATTATTATTATTATTATTATTATTATTATTATTATTATTATTATTATTATTATTATTATTATTATTATTATTATTATTATTATTATTATTATTATTATTATTATTATTATTATTATTATTATTATTATTATTATTATTATTATTATTATTATTATTATTATTATTATTATTATTATTATTATTATTATTATTATTATTATTATTATTATTATTATTATTATTATTATTATTATTATTATTATTATTATTATTATTATTATTATTATTATTATTATTATTATTATTATTATTATTATTATTATTATTATTATTATTATTATTATTATTATTATTATTATTATTATTATTATTATTATTATTATTATTATTATTATTATTATTATTATTATTATTATTATTATTATTATTATTATTATTATTATTATTATTATTATTATTATTATTATTATTATTATTATTATTATTATTATTATTATTATTATTATTATTATTATTATTATTATTATTATTATTATTATTATTATTATTATTATTATTATTATTATTATTATTATTATTATTATTATTATTATTATTATTATTATTATTATTATTATTATTATTATTATTATTATTATTATTATTATTATTATTATTATTATTATTATTATTATTATTATTATTATTATTATTATTATTATTATTATTATTATTATTATTATTATTATTATTATTATTATTATTATTATTATTATTATTATTATTATTATTATTATTATTATTATTATTATTATTATTATTATTATTATTATTATTATTATTATTATTATTATTATTATTATTATTATTATTATTATTATTATTATTATTATTATTATTATTATTATTATTATTATTATTATTATTATTATTATTATTATTATTATTATTATTATTATTATTATTATTATTATTATTATTATTATTATTATTATTATTATTATTATTATTATTATTATTATTATTATTATTATTATTATTATTATTATTATTATTATTATTATTATTATTATTATTATTATTATTATTATTATTATTATTATTATTATTATTATTATTATTATTATTATTATTATTATTATTATTATTATTATTATTATTATTATTATTATTATTATTATTATTATTATTATTATTATTATTATTATTATTATTATTATTATTATTATTATTATTATTATTATTATTATTATTATTATTATTATTATTATTATTATTATTATTATTATTATTATTATTATTATTATTATTATTATTATTATTATTATTATTATTATTATTATTATTATTATTATTATTATTATTATTATTATTATTATTATTATTATTATTATTATTATTATTATTATTATTATTATTATTATTATTATTATTATTATTATTATTATTATTATTATTATTATTATTATTATTATTATTATTATTATTATTATTATTATTATTATTATTATTATTATTATTATTATTATTATTATTATTATTATTATTATTATTATTATTATTATTATTATTATTATTATTATTATTATTATTATTATTATTATTATTATTATTATTATTATTATTATTATTATTATTATTATTATTATTATTATTATTATTATTATTATTATTATTATTATTATTATTATTATTATTATTATTATTATTATTATTATTATTATTATTATTATTATTATTATTATTATTATTATTATTATTATTATTATTATTATTATTATTATTATTATTATTATTATTATTATTATTATTATTATTATTATTATTATTATTATTATTATTATTATTATTATTATTATTATTATTATTATTATTATTATTATTATTATTATTATTATTATTATTATTATTATTATTATTATTATTATTATTATTATTATTATTATTATTATTATTATTATTATTATTATTATTATTATTATTATTATTATTATTATTATTATTATTATTATTATTATTATTATTATTATTATTATTATTATTATTATTATTATTATTATTATTATTATTATTATTATTATTATTATTATTATTATTATTATTATTATTATTATTATTATTATTATTATTATTATTATTATTATTATTATTATTATTATTATTATTATTATTATTATTATTATTATTATTATTATTATTATTATTATTATTATTATTATTATTATTATTATTATTATTATTATTATTATTATTATTATTATTATTATTATTATTATTATTATTATTATTATTATTATTATTATTATTATTATTATTATTATTATTATTATTATTATTATTATTATTATTATTATTATTATTATTATTATTATTATTATTATTATTATTATTATTATTATTATTATTATTATTATTATTATTATTATTATTATTATTATTATTATTATTATTATTATTATTATTATTATTATTATTATTATTATTATTATTATTATTATTATTATTATTATTATTATTATTATTATTATTATTATTATTATTATTATTATTATTATTATTATTATTATTATTATTATTATTATTATTATTATTATTATTATTATTATTATTATTATTATTATTATTATTATTATTATTATTATTATTATTATTATTATTATTATTATTATTATTATTATTATTATTATTATTATTATTATTATTATTATTATTATTATTATTATTATTATTATTATTATTATTATTATTATTATTATTATTATTATTATTATTATTATTATTATTATTATTATTATTATTATTATTATTATTATTATTATTATTATTATTATTATTATTATTATTATTATTATTATTATTATTATTATTATTATTATTATTATTATTATTATGTAGTGAATATATATAAAATATAACTAAAATTCAAACTATCAACGTTTATCAACACTAAAAATTAACGTTATTAAAAGCTACTCATTAAAGCTAAAACAACAATTGTAATTAGAAATTAATGTTAAAAAAATATTCCTATACTACTTACGCTAGTTAATTAACGACACTTAATTTAACGTTTACCAACACTGAAAAATTAACGTTACAACAAACCACTCAATTCTAATTTAAAGCAACTAATACAAATTAAAACTAATGTTAGTTAAGTACTAAAAAGAATGCTTTACTACTTACTCTAATTAAATTATTACATGCATCTACTTAGACTAATTATAATTCTAATATGTCCATAGATTTAAGGAAGATATAAAAGAGGGAACTGCTTCCCAAAATAAACAGTCTTGAACAAGATTCAAAGCTGAGTTTAATTAGCTGTCTTTTTTATTTAAAAAGTTCCTGGCACTCTTAAGTGCCGGCTTTCAAATTAAAAAGTAATCTTTTTGCCCGTGGCGTTTTTAAGCGCCGGCAAACATAATTAGGCAGGGCCTACTTGACGTCTACTAGGACAATCACTACATGGCGATCCTGCCCAGCTCGAAACTAATTCAGGAACAGGACATATTAGAAGAACACGCACGAAATTTTATCAATAGCTACAGGACGTGGCTAAATTACATAGAGGAGGAGAAAATAAAAGAATCTAATGACGGAGGAGTACATCCCAAGTGGACCAACCACCACAAAGGCACCCGTCTACATACCGTGCAAAATTACGAACAAGCGCAAGATTTCCCTAGAAGAGTACCGCAGTCGGCAGTCATCAAGACAACAACCACAAGCTGTAACTATAGAAAGCTACAAAAGGCGGCAAGAAAGGAGAAAGGAAGCACTGCTTACCGCGATTCCCAAAACGGAAAAACCTAAACACCGACGTGCCGGACAAATTGTGCGCGAACGCAAACGCCAAGCTAGCATAAATAGAAACTTACGAGAAAATACTCAGCCAACTACGTCGCAACAGTAGCAACATCAACAGCAACAGAAACAATCAAAACGCCACCATCGCTCTGGACATCTGGTGCGTTTGAGAACGGAGCTTGGCACGATTAAGCGGCTGATACATGCCGATCCACCACCACCGTTTGAGCTATCCGGTCACTTGTGGGCACGAGTCGATGCCATTGAAGAGGAAATCGCGAGTCGCACTAATAAGAATAAATAACCATTATTTTTCACAATAACATGAATTATTTTTTTTATTATTATTTAATATTTTCTGTTTAAAAATGAAATATTCAATATATGAACATTATTTGAAATTTGAAACACATTAAATGAAAACATATGAACATTATTTTAAACTTTATTTTATCACTTTTAACTTTTCACTTTCAATTTTTATCACTTTTTTTATATTTTCCGCACTAATATTCAAGCATATTTTTTTTAACAAATCTTCTTTTTCGATTTGTTTATACTTTTTTCATGCAAACTGACATTTTCCTTTATGCTCTGTTCGTAATTGTAATAGATTACAGACACATACAAAAAAAAAGGGAAGTGTTCAGAACATAGAAAACAGAGTTACCAACTCACTACTTTTAATACTACTTTTTTTTATAGACACTACTTTTCTTTTCACTAAAAATTTTAACATTAAAAATGGAAATTTTAAATGGAAACCATTAAGAAATACTTACAAGAATTAGAAAAATTGAAATTAAATCTAAAAAAAAGTAAAAATAGATTATATAGCGAGCAATATATAAAAAAGAAATTACACAGACTTGAAATCATTAAATACGCTATAGAAACTTTTAAAAATTCAACAGAATTTAATGCTATTATATTACAAATTGAATTAATTCTTGAGGAAATTTTTAAAATTCTTGGTAATTTGAATATAAAATCAAATGCAAAAAAATTTTCTGAAGAATTAGAAATTGATTTAGATTTAACAAACGTTTGGGAAGAAGAAAACTCTCCAAAAATGGCTAGTTTTGATATTAATACTGTAGGCAAAAATCTACAAATATTTAAAGGTAATTTTAATAACTTAGAAGATTTTGTCGTTCAAACACAACTTTTACACGACTTAACAAAAAATGAAGATCGTGAAATATTCATAAAATATGTATATAATTTTAAACTTTCAGCACAAGTTCGTAGTATTTTAGGACGTTCAAATAAACCAAACACTTTTGCCGAACTAAAAACATTGCTAGAAAACGCGTATCCGAACCCAAAAACCATTCAGCAAGTTTTAACGGAGTTAGGTACAACTAAACAAAACAATTTAAACATAGCAGAGTACAGGGAAAAAATATGTGAACTTTGCGACCAGCTTAGCAACTTTGAAATAAAATCACTTACAAATCAAACACAGGAAGCAAAAGAAGCTATATATAAAGTAAGCGAAAGCATGGCTTTAAATGTTTTTACGAAAGGCGTAAATATAGAATACCAACATATTCTATTAGCTAATGCGCCAAAAACATTTCAAGAAGCAATAGACACATGCATGACAGCTGAAAAAAGCTTAAATTCAAATAAAACAAACATATTTCATATACACAATAGAACAAACAGAAATTTCAACACAGATTTTAGACAAAACAATTCTTTTAGACAAAACTATAGGTCTAACAACATTAATCAAGGACAGCGAGACAATAATTTTTCTAGACAGAACAACAGATACGAAAACCGAAACTACAGAAACAACAATTACAATAATGATTTTAACAACTACAACCGAAACAATATCACCCAAAGAGAAAGAAATTACAATACAAACAATAACGATTCTTACAGACCTAACAATTTTAATAATTTCAGTCAAAACAACACAAACAGATACCAAAACAATAACGAATACAGACGGAACAATAATAGACAGGGAAACTACAATGGCCGGATGGCAGAAACTGCTATCCGAAGAGGCCAAAACTAATATACAAAATTTCAGAAAATTTAAAAAACTGCATAAAATTACAATGTACAGAAAATAATAAAATTTTAAGCTTTTTGATTGATACAGGCGCAGATGTCTCAATTTGCAAGATAGATAACACAAAAGAAATTAATACAGAAAACATTTCAAAACTAACCGGTATAACTACGGAATCCATAGAATGCTTAGGTACAACTAATCTTAACTTAGTCATAGAGGAAGAAGAAATAAATCATACCTTTCATATTGTAGATAATAACTTTCCTATTAACACAGACGGAATAATTGGACGAGACATACTGGAAAAATTTATGACAAAAATCAACTTTGAAACATACACAATAACATTCATTATAAATAGCAAAGAGTTTATTGTTCCAATTATCTCGAAAAATGCAAGAAAAAACATAATTTTACCAGCAAGGACTGAAACCATTATACCTATAGACTTAAAAAGAACAGAAGACAGCATAGTTCTGAATGAAGAAATAAAGGAAGGAATTTTTTTAGGCAATTGCTTAATACCAGAGAAAGGTATAGCACATATTAAAATCTTAAACACAACAGATGAGATAGTAATTTTAGAAGATTTCAAGTGTCAAATCAAACCATTAAAAGATTATGAAATATTAAATATAAATAGAAAACAAATTAAAAATGATCCAAGTAGATTACATAAATTATTAGAAATTTTGGACATCGGACACAACGACCCACAAGCTAAACAATCACTCGTTGACATAATTACAAACTTTCAAGACATTTTTCATCTCAAAGGAGAAAAACTCAGTGCAAATAACTTTTATACACAACATATTCAAGCGACAGACTCAACACCAGTTTACATAAAAAACTACAGACTGCCACAGACCCAAATGACAGAAATAAATGAACAGGTAGACCAACTCTTAGAAGATAATATTATTGAACATTCTGTTAGTCCATACAACTCGCCACTGCTTGTTGTTCCAAAAAAATCAACAAATGATGAAAAGAAATGGCGAATGGTGGTAGACTATAGAAAACTAAATGAAAAAATAGTTAACGATAAATT
Source organism: Dichetophora obliterata (assembly GCA_963920525.1). Classification (NCBI taxonomy): domain Eukaryota; kingdom Metazoa; phylum Arthropoda; class Insecta; order Diptera; family Sciomyzidae; genus Dichetophora; species Dichetophora obliterata. The sequence continues at coordinate 155,178,988 of OY986436.1, read as the reverse complement.
TCCACTAACAAAAATCGAAGATGTGCTTGATAAACTGGGAAGAGCCAAATACTTTTCGACGCTTGACATGACTAGCTCTTTTCACCAAATCAACTTACATGAGGACTCTCGCCCACTAACAGCCTTCTCGACAGGAACTGGACATTTTCAATTCAAAAGACTACCTTTTGGGTTAAAAATATCTTCTAACAGCTTTCAAAGAATGCTAACAATAGCACTGAGTGGACTAGATGCAGAAGCATTCCTATACGTGGACGACGTTATAGTATTTGGATGTAGTTTGAAAAACCACAACGAAAATTTATCCAAAGTATTTCAAAGACTGCAAAAATATAATTTGAAACTAAACGCGGACAAATGTTGCTTTCTGAAACCAGAGGTAATATATCTTGGCCATTTAATAACTGCCAATGGGATTAAAACGGACCCCGCAAAGAATGATGTCATCAAAAAATACCCAGTACCTACTAACGCAGATGAAGTTAGGAGATTTGTAGCCTTCTGCAATTATTATCGCAGATTTATACCAAACTTTGCTGACATAGCAAAAAGTTTAAATAATCTTTTAAAGAAAAATACAAAATTTGTTTGGGATGAGAACTGCGAAACATCCTTTCAAGAATTAAAAACTAAATTATTAAATCCACCGATACTTAAATTTCCAGATTTCAACAAACCTTTTATATTAACCACTGACGCATCAAACTATGCTCTTGGTGCAGTCCTTTCGCAAGGAGAAATAGGTTCAGACTTACCAATCGCATACGCAAGTAAATCGTTAAACAAACATGACTTAAACAAACCCATTATAGAAAAAGAACTACTGGCTATACATTGGGCTATAAATTTTTTTAGATCCTATCTATACGGACGAAAATTTTTGGCAATAACTGACCACCGACCTTTAATATCACTGTTTTCCCACAAAAACCCATCGTCGAAAATGACACGCATCAGACTTGACCTTTGCGACTACGACTTTGAAATCATCTACAAGAAAGGCAAGATGAATACAAATGCAGACGCGTTATCAAGGATTACTGTTAATAGTCAAACTTTACAAGCTATGATTCCAACAGGGAATGAAAATGAAATTCTAGCAATTACAAGAAATATGAAAAAGAACTTAAATGAACAAAACAATAACAACAACAAAACAAAAGATGATACTTCCAACGATAAGCCTGATCACCTTTTCGTTTGGGAATGTACATCCCTATCCGACATAACCAATATGAAGAAACTTAAATTTATTACACACAAAAATTATAAAGGTACCAAAATAGAAGTTTATGATAAAGAAGTGATTACAAGATGCAGTGATAACCCATTGTTCACACAGCTGACTTTGGAGAAACTGTCGTCAAAAATGCAAAGGTTAAATATAAACGAGCTCGCGTTAAGTAAAAATGATAAAATATTTGAAACCATAAGAATGGATAAATTTAAAGAGATATTTAATAATTTACAAAGAAAAAATAATGAAAATTTAAAAATTTTAATATACAATGAACCTACAAGAATAATTGATAAAGATATACAAAATAAATTAATTGATGAATACCACAACTCGACACACGGAGGACACTTAGGGATAAGAAAAACAGTTTTGAAACTCAAACAACGATACAACTGGAAAAACATGAGTAAAATGACAAAACAACACATACTAAATTGCGAACAATGTAAAATTAACAAACAAACTAAACATACGAAAGAAAAACTTACAATCACTGACACACCAGAGAGTAGTTTCGAAGTAGTATCCATAGATACGGTAGGACCACTACGTCTATCGAATGACTATCGTTACATATTAACAATTCAATGCGATCTAACTAAATACATAGTAGCATGCCCTATGGAAACTAAAGACGCCGAAACGGTAGCTCGAACACTAGTAGATAACTTTATACTTATTTACGGACATTTTAAGACTTTAAAATCTGACAAGGGTACAGAATTTACAAACCAACTTATGTCAGAAATTTGTAAATTATTAGACATACGGCAAATTTTCAGTACTCCTTATCACCACGAAACTTTGGGTTCAATAGAAAGGAACCATAGAGTTCTCAATGAATTTTTGTTAAACTTTTGTAAAAATGATGAATGAGATCACTGGATACCTTACTTTACTTTTGCCTATAATACAACACCTCATGTTGACGTAAAGTATTCGCCTTATGAGCTTATTTTTGGAAAGTTGCCCTGCTTGCCAAACGATGAAATTTTAAAAGAAACAAAATTTTACAACACTGAAGATTATGTACAAGAATTAAAACAACGGTTAAAGTTTTCATGTGAAAAAGCAAGAAATTTAATAAACACAGTAAAAGCGAGAAGAGTTGAAAACAATACTACAATTAAAGAGTTAAATCTAAACGTAGGAGATTTAGTTATAGTTAAAACAATGAATAGAAGAAAATATCAAGCACCATATCATGGTCCTTATCGAATTTTAAAAAGAAATGGAGTAAATTCAATAATAGACATAAATGGAAAAAGTAAAGAATATCATAATAATATGATTAAGAAATGGATATAAAAAAAAAATGTTTGAATTTTGTATTATATAAATTTTAATTTGTATATATTTTTTCTTTATATTTTAATATATTCTTTATCAATACAATGTATTAATCTATTAATTTAATTTTAGTAAACAAAACTTTAATTTACTTAATTCTATATAAAAATTTAGTTATATTAACAAGAATTTTATTTACTATATATATATAAAAAAAAAAATTTTTATTTCATGTACACAAAAATAAATTTTTTTTTTCTTAAGGTTAGGGGTGTAGTGAATATATATAAAATATAACTAAAATTCAAACTATCAACGTTTATCAACACTAAAAATTAACGTTATTAAAAGCTACTCATTAAAGCTAAAACAACAATTGTAATTAGAAATTAATGTTACAAAAATATTCCTATACTACTTACGCTAGTTAATTAACGACACTTAATTTAACGTTTACCAACACTGAAAAATTAACGTTACAACAAACCACTCAATTCTAATTTAAAGCAACTAATACAAATTAAAACTAATGTTAGTTAAGTACTAAAAAGAATGCTTTACTACTTACTCTAATTAAATTATTACATGCATCTACTTAGACTAATTATAATTCTAATATGTCCATAGATTTAAGGAAGATATAAAAGAGGGAACTGCTTCCCAAAATAAACAGTCTTGAACAAGATTCAAAGCTGAGTTTAATTAGCTGTCTTTTTTATTTAAAAAGTTCCTGGCACTCTTAAGTGCCGGCTTTCAAATTAAAAAGAAATCTTTTTGCCCGTGGCGTTTTTAAGCGCCGGCAAACATAATTAGGCAGGGCCTACTTGACGTCTACTAGGACAATCACTACAATTATTATTATTATTATCATTATTATTATTATTATTATTATTATTATTATTATTATTATTATTATTATTATTATTATTATTATTATTATTATTATTATTATTATTATTATTATTATTATTATTATTATTATTATTATTATTATTATTATTATTATTATTATTATTATTATTATTATTATTATTATTATTATTATTATTATTATTATTATTATTATTATTATTATTATTATTATTATTATTATTATTATTATTATTATTATTATTATTATTATTATTATTATTATTATTATTATTATTATTATTATTATTATTATTATTATTATTATTATTATTATTATTATTATTATTATTATTATTATTATTATTATTATTATTATTATTATTATTATTATTATTATTATTATTATTATTATTATTATTATTATTATTATTATTATTATTATTATTATTATTATTATTATTATTATTATTATTATTATTATTATTATTATTATTATTATTATTATTATTATTATTATTATTATTATTATTATTATTATTATTATTATTATTATTATTATTATTATTATTATTATTATTATTATTATTATTATTATTATTATTATTATTATTATTATTATTATTATTATTATTATTATTATTATTATTATTATTATTATTATTATTATTATTATTATTATTATTATTATTATTATTATTATTATTATTATTATTATTATTATTATTATTATTATTATTATTATTATTATTATTATTATTATTATTATTATTATTATTATTATTATTATTATTATTATTATTATTATTATTATTATTATTATTATTATTATTATTATTATTATTATTATTATTATTATTATTATTATTATTATTATTATTATTATTATTATTATTATTATTATTATTATTATTATTATTATTATTATTATTATTATTATTATTATTATTATTATTATTATTATTATTATTATTATTATTATTATTATTATTATTATTATTATTATTATTATTATTATTATTATTATTATTATTATTATTATTATTATTATTATTATTATTATTATTATTATTATTATTATTATTATTATTATTATTATTATTATTATTATTATTATTATTATTATTATTATTATTATTATTATTATTATTATTATTATTATTATTATTATTATTATTATTATTATTATTATTATTATTATTATTATTATTATTATTATTATTATTATTATTATTATTATTATTATTATTATTATTATTATTATTATTATTATTATTATTATTATTATTATTATTATTATTATTATTATTATTATTATTATTATTATTATTATTATTATTATTATTATTATTATTATTATTATTATTATTATTATTATTATTATTATTATTATTATTATTATTATTATTATTATTATTATTATTATTATTATTATTATTATTATTATTATTATTATTATTATTATTATTATTATTATTATTATTATTATTATTATTATTATTATTATTATTATTATTATTATTATTATTATTATTATTATTATTATTATTATTATTATTATTATTATTATTATTATTATTATTATTATTATTATTATTATTATTATTATTATTATTATTATTATTATTATTATTATTATTATTATTATTATTATTATTATTATTATTATTATTATTATTATTATTATTATTATTATTATTATTATTATTATTATTATTATTATTATTATTATTATTATTATTATTATTATTATTATTATTATTATTATTATTATTATTATTATTATTATTATTATTATTATTATTATTATTATTATTATTATTATTATTATTATTATTATTATTATTATTATTATTATTATTATTATTATTATTATTATTATTATTATTATTATTATTATTATTATTATTATTATTATTATTATTATTATTATTATTATTATTATTATTATTATTATTATTATTATTATTATTATTATTATTATTATTATTATTATTATTATTATTATTATTATTATTATTATTATTATTATTATTATTATTATTATTATTATTATTATTATTATTATTATTATTATTATTATTATTATTATTATTATTATTATTATTATTATTATTATTATTATTATTATTATTATTATTATTATTATTATTATTATTATTATTATTATTATTATTATTATTATTATTATTATTATTATTATTATTATTATTATTATTATTATTATTATTATTATTATTATTATTATTATTATTATTATTATTATTATTATTATTATTATTATTATTATTATTATTATTATTATTATTATTATTATTATTATTATTATTATTATTATTATTATTATTATTATTATTATTATTATTATTATTATTATTATTATTATTATTATTATTATTATTATTATTATTATTATTATTATTATTATTATTATTATTATTATTATTATTATTATTATTATTATTATTATTATTATTATTATTATTATTATTATTATTATTATTATTATTATTATTATTATTATTATTATTATTATTATTATTATTATTATTATTATTATTATTATTATTATTATTATTATTATTATTATTATTATTATTATTATTATTATTATTATTATTATTATTATTATTATTATTATTATTATTATTATTATTATTATTATTATTATTATTATTATTATTATTATTATTATTATTATTATTATTATTATTATTATTATTATTATTATTATTATTATTATTATTATTATTATTATTATTATTATTATTATTATTATTATTATTATTATTATTATTATTATTATTATTATTATTATTATTATTATTATTATTATTATTATTATTATTATTATTATTATTATTATTATTATTATTATTATTATTATTATTATTATTATTATTATTATTATTATTATTATTATTATTATTATTATTATTATTATTATTATTATTATTATTATTATTATTATTATTATTATTATTATTATTATTATTATTATTATTATTATTATTATTATTATTATTATTATTATTATTATTATTATTATTATTATTATTATTATTATTATTATTATTATTATTATTATTATTATTATTATTATTATTATTATTATTATTATTATTATTATTATTATTATTATTATTATTATTATTATTATTATTATTATTATTATTATTATTATTATTATTATTATTATTATTATTATTATTATTATTATTATTATTATTATTATTATTATTATTATTATTATTATTATTATTATTATTATTATTATTATTATTATTATTATTATTATTATTATTATTATTATTATTATTATTATTATTATTATTATTATTATTATTATTATTATTATTATTATTATTATTATTATTATTATTATTATTATTATTATTATTATTATTATTATTATTATTATTATTATTATTATTATTATTATTATTATTATTATTATTATTATTATTATTATTATTATTATTATTATTATTATTATTATTATTATTATTATTATTATTATTATTATTATTATTATTATTATTATTATTATTATTATTATTATTATTATTATTATTATTATTATTATTATTATTATTATTATTATTATTATTATTATTATTATTATTATTATTATTATTATTATTATTATTATTATTATTATTATTATTATTATTATTATTATTATTATTATTATTATTATTATTATTATTATTATTATTATTATTATTATTATTATTATTATTATATTATTATTATTATTATTATTATTATTATTATTATTATTATTATTATTATTATTATTATTATTATTATTATTATTATTATTATTATTATTATTATTATTATTATTATTATTATTATTATTATTATTATTATTATTATTATTATTATTATTATTATTATTATTATTATTATTATTATTATTATTATTATTATTATTATTATATTATTATTATTATTATTATTATTATTATTATTATTATTATTATTATTATTATTATTATTATTATTATTATTATTATTATTATTATTATTATTATTATTATTATTATTATTATTATTATTATTATTATTATTATTATTATTATTATTATTATTATTATTATTATTATTATTATTATTATTATTATTATTATTATTATTATTATTATTATTATTATTATTATTATTATTATTATTATTATTATTATTATTATTATTATTATTATTATTATTATTATTATTATTATTATTATTATTATTATTATTATTATTATTATTATTATTATTATTATTATTATTATTATTATTATTATTATTATTATTATTATTATTATTATTATTATTATTATTATTATTATTATTATTATTATTATTATTATTATTATTATTATTATTATTTTATTATTATTATTATTATTATTATTATTATTATTATTATTATTATTATTATTATTATTATTATTATTATTATTATTATTATTATTATTATTATTATTATTATTATTATTATTATTATTATTATTATTATTATTATTATTATTATTATTATTATTATTATTATTATTATTATTATTATATTATTATTATTATTATTATTATTATTATTATTATTATTATTATTATTATTATTATTATTATTATTATTATTATTATTATTATTATTATTATTATTATTATTATTATTATTATTATTATTATTATTATTATTATTATTATTATTATTATTATTATTATTATTATTATTATTATTATTATTATTATTATTATTATTATTATTATTATTATTATTATTATTATTATTATTATTATTATTATTATTATTATTATTATTATTATTATTATTATTATTATTATTATTATTATTATTATTATTATTATTATTATTATTATTATTATTATTATTATTATTATTATTATTATTATTATTATTATTATTATTATTATTATTATTATTATTATTATTATTATTATTATTATTATTATTATTATTATATTATTATTATTATTATTATTATTATTATTATTATTATTATTATTATTATTATTATTATTATTATTATTATTATTATTATTATTATTATTATTATTATTATTATTATTATTATTATTATTATTATTATTATTATTATTATTATTATTATTATTATTATTATTATTATTATTATTATTATTATTATTATTATTATTATTATTATTATTATTATTATTATTATTATTATTATTATTATTATTATTATTATTATTATTATTATTATTATTATTATTATTATTATTATTATTATTATTATTATTATTATTATTATTATTATTATTATTATTATTATTATTATTATTA